>JAUCBJ010006677.1:0-140682 GCA_032718475.1 Nemertoderma westbladi | reverse complement strand
GATTGCCTTCCCCGATCACTCGCACTGGTACTACTCCAAGTAACACCGTTCCCCTCTTCTTCGCCCCTTCTGTGCTCGTCGCCATCGTTTGGGCTCTCCTTTGACCAAATTGTATTGGCCTCTCCTTGCACTCCCTTGCTCTATGTCCACTCATTACACATCGCGAGCAGATTTTATTGCTCGACGCGTAATCTATCTGATCTTGCCTAGGTAACGCCTGCCAGTACCTGCAGTTCATGGTTTTATGAAGGGCATTTGCGTGTAACTGGCATTTGCTCTTTGGGTCGTAGCCCTCTTTATACAGTGCATTGCGTATCGCAGTTGCATTCGTACCAAAGTCCCTACTATTCTTATTGTTTGGATTCAGCCTACTGGACGTACTGGGGTTATGTTTATTCGTGCTGTTATTGTTCCCCTGTCCGTTCCATGGTGTGGTCTCATCTTCGGCTAGCTGTGGACTTGCAGTCCCCTGCGTCGCTGCATATGGCAATGATTGCCTGAGTCTCGGTAATGCGTTTGATGTATTGTGCTCTGGTTTCGGTCTATGATAATCTATCTTCGGTCCCTTTCCCAGGCTATCTTCGCTATAGACTGGGTCAGTTATTAGCTCAGCCTCGTAGTTTAAGAAGTTTGACATTTCTTCTAAACCCGGTTCCGCACCCTTCTTGTCTCGAGTGGAGAAAGCAATTTTCCTCCACTTGTTGCGCATCCAACTCGGTAGTGCCTGCGCTATCGTGGTGATGTTATTGGACGCATTGAGCTCGTATGGCGCGTCTAGCGTCTTCAGCACGATCAGCGCCTTTTCGACTTTGTTAGCGAACGTCTTAATGCTAACGGGATTATCCTGCAGGCCACCCGATGTTATGCCCCTCAGCGTCTGCCTGATGATCTTGGCCGGGTGCCCGTATTCCCTATCCAGTGCCCGCCATGCTGTCGTGAAGCCGCCCTCTATTCCTTGATATTGCCTCACGATGTCGTATGCTGGGCCTCCCGTGTACACTTGTAGATACTTTAGGCACTCCGCCTGCGTCAAGTTTTTTGTTAGTATTTCGTTACTATACATGCGCCGAAACTGTAGATATTCTTCCGGCCTACTCCCATCGAATTTGAATGGTTCCACGGGTGGTAGCTCGATCCTCGTTTTCAACGCATCGATCAACGTGGCCATCCCCATCGCCTGCGCTTCCAATGGATTCGACGGGTGCTGTATAGTTTCTCCTGTCTGGTGCGGTTCGTCCGTCCTATTTCTCGATCTTCTCTGACTTGGGTATGTCATCGGGGGTAGCGGCCCCCTCCATATTTCTGTGTCACACGACTTATTCTCATCCAAGGGTCTCGTTGTTCTTGCTCCTATCGGGGTATATTGTTGATATTGTGATGGGGGAATGTCACCCTGTCCCCCCCCCCCCCACCGGTATGTTTGGTACTGGGGTTGATGTTAATATATTGGGGCCCATGCACCTATCCGCAATAATTCCCCCCTCCCCTGGGTATATGTTATGTCCCTGCATGCTGTAGTCGTACTGTTGTACTGGTACCGGTATAGGCCTATCAGCTTCTGGCCTACCCGCCGGTATGTATTCCGCGACTTCCGGGTTTAATCCCGTTGTCCACGCTATCCTATCGCCTACATTGCCTCTCTCAGTATGGCCTATGGTATGTGCAGTAAGGCCTACAGTATGTCCTACAGTCTGCATGTGTTGTTCGGGATCGAAGTTTATTCTTCTCGAATAATCCTCCCCGCGGCTACCGTATTCTCGATCGGTAGGTATATTCCGTCGGAAAGTTTCTCTTCGACCCCCCTCTCTACTGTTCTCATCTTCGTACCGGTACATCGCGTACCCCTCTCTCGGCGCGTAGTGCGCCTCGCCGGGTCGCATCTCTCCGGGGCGACGGCAATCTCCCGGAGTCCGACCCCACTGACTCTCCGTTCTCATCTCGACTACCGACGGCTCGCTATCCGTCCTCGCTCTTCTATCGTTCGCGGCGATACTTCTACTACTGTCTTCCTTTCTTCTCCTATCAGTGGAATATTCCCGCTCGTGAGATCTCTCGTCGACCTCCCGGTTAAACCCCACTGTTCTTCTTCCTTCCTCTGATCGGGCTCGACGCTTCGTCCGCCCTCTCGCGACGTCAACCCGTCTCTCTCTGCTCGGTCGCACGCCGCTGGGGATATCCGCAATCCCCCTATTACTTTCCGTCGCCGGTTGTTGCGGTTTACCTATTTCGGCCCGCGCATTGTCCGCTGACGGCTGTGGGACACTCTCTGCCCCCCCCCCCTCTCGCCGCTAACTCTCTGTTGTGGGGCCCTCGTAGCCCCCCCCCACTCGCCGCTAACTTTCGTTGTGGGGCCCTTGTAGCCCCCCCCCACTCGCTACATTTTACTTCGCTACCTCTCACCCCGCTACTATATACCTCTCTAGTCGACACATCAACCCTACCGCGGTCGGGTCTATTCACCCCCGCTTCTCCTCCTGCTATTGCGTGGCCTTCCAGGCCCTCTACTCCCTGCCTACCAACTACGTGGCCTACCAGGCCCTCTGCTCCCTGCCTACCAACTACATGGCCTACCAGGCCCTCATCTGCCTGGCTATACACGTCCGACGTGTTTACGTTAATAGCACCCATATTGGAAACAGAATTGATTTGCTCGTTTGGAACGAAATCATTTGTATTATTCTGCGCGACTACGCTATCTGAATTATTTTGTAAATTCGGGCTTGGATCATTATTTAAATTATTTGGATTATTTTGCGTAATCGCGTTATTTAAATTATTTTGTAGGTTCGAATTTGGGTTATTATTTTGATTATTTGAATTATTTTGCGTAATTACATTAATATTAGAATTATTTTCTACATTAATATTAGGATTGTTCTGATTTAAATTTAAATTACTACCACTAGGCAAAGTATTTCCTGCAATAAAGGTTTGATTAGAGTTGTCCCATACGGTACTATCAACATTAACAACGTCTACTGTATCATTATTGTCGTTACCCCCCCCCCCCCCGCCCGTACGGTCACACCAGTTTTGGGTCTGTCGCGCGGTCCCTGTCAGTGGGGTATTAATAAATGTATCTACGGCCCCCGGCTCCCCAAAAATACTCGAGCCGGCCCCGCTTTCAGACGGCGACGCTCGCACCAGTTGCAGCTCGTGCGCCCGTCTAATCCTATGTTCCGCAAGCTCACTCTGGCGTCTCTTTAATTCCTTGTGCTCTCGTTCAGCCTCTGCCATTCTCCTCTCACACTCCTGGGTGTCCCGGGCGGCCGACTCTGCTACACTCCTAGCGCTCTCCCTTCGTCTCACCTCGCGCTCCTTGCGTTCCTTTTCCCTTCTCGCCTCATGTTCCTTGCGTTCCGCCTCACGCTCTTTGCGTTCCCTTTCCTCCCTTGCCTCACGCTCCTTGCGTTCCCTTTCCTCTCTTGCCTCATATTCCTTGCGTTCCGCCTCACGCTCCCTACACTCCTTTTCCTCTATTTCCTCACACTCCCTAAGGCTTCTCAAAGCCCTTTCGGCCCTCTCTCCGGTTTCTCTAATCAATGCCGCTTCCCTCTCTAACCGCACTCTCCCCTCCTCTAACCGTTCCTCCATTTCCCTCTGACCTTGCTCTACCATGTTGAGACGGTATGCGGCACCTATCTCTCTCACCACTCTTTCTTTCGCGGAGGATGTAGCAGACTTATCGGTTACGACGGACCCCCTCCGCCTTCCCGACCTACTAACTTTCCCCCGCTTCCCGGAACTTTCTCCGACCGACGAGGCCGAATCCTCGGGGTTAACCTCGGATTCGCCCCCCTCGGGTCCCCTCCAACCCACTAATTTTACTCCCCGGGCATCGACCAAGTATGGCCCTATGTACACTGGCGCTACGCTAGGTTCCATACTCCCACACTCCCATAGTTCAAACAGTTCGCCGGCAACCCCTTTTGCTCTCCCCTCGGCTAGTTCTCTCTGCCCAAAACGTATTAGGTAATTAAAGTGTCTATCCGACTCACCTAGTCGCTTTCTCAGTCTCACCTCGTCTACCTTCGCCCCTTCCTTCTTGGCGTCCTTTATTAGCTTCCGGGTCGCGTTGTAGGCCCGTCGAAGTCGCTCTGAAACCCCGACGTCCTCGTCGCCGACCTCTCCTCCGTCCCTCCGGGTTCGACGTCGTACCGGCGGCTCCACCGTCGCCGTTCCGGTGGGCCGTCCGTCGCCCTCGGCCTGTAGCTGGCCGGCGACATCGGTACCGATGTCTCCTCCGTCTCTTCGCGTCCGGCGTCGCACCGTCGGCCCCACCGTCGCCGTTTCGGTGGGCCGCTCGTCGCCCTCGGCCTGTAGCTGGCCGGCGACATCGGTGCGCCGATCTCCGTCCCGTGTCGACTCATCTCCGTCTCCCTCCGTCTCGCTCTCCCTTCCTCTTGGCTCGACCTCTTGTTCCAGGCTCCCCTCGTCTTGAACTTCCGGTTCGCCCGTTATCGATGGCTCCGGCGTCGTGGGTCTATATCGCCTGGTTGCGGCCTCACGGATCGTTTGGTCTTCGTCCGGGGTCCGCGTCGGTGTCTCGCCCGATTGACTCATCTCGCTGGTGATTGGTGGCTGATGGTTTGGCTAGCTAGGGCAGCGGTTGGTTTTAGTTACTGTGACGGGATCCAGGAGGGATCCCGATTTATCCGGTATTTAGTTCACGCGTCCCCGCCGTGTATAAAGAGTGAATGAAAGTAAAATGAGTTCTGAAGTTCGGTGTATAATAATAAAGGTATAAGATATAGATATATTGTATAGTATATGGAAGGCGGGATACGGTAACTAAAAGTCCCGTGCTCCCCTATCTAAACTAATTAACCTATGCTAGCACTACTGCACTGAGATAACTGAATTACTGATATTGGGTTACTGGTTATATTGCACGGTTGGCCTAATTACTACCTAATCGATGCCTTGCCCCCCTCTGATTGGTTGATACCCTTGTTGGCGCCCCGTGGAGTGTTCCCGTTCACTCCATCTGTTCTCTCTGGGTTAGGGGTTTGGCCCCTGACCCTTATTGTGTGCTTCCTTCCCACTCTTATTGGGATGGCACGAGTTGGTTAATTACCCAATCTCGTGGCTCCCAATATTGCTTATCGGCTTATAACTTTATGGGGTGTTAGCGGGATTGAATAAGCTAACAATCTGAAAATTAACATCTTCTCTAACTTTGCTATTTTCATTCCGATTAGGTTTAAACTCGGTAGGCATCTACTACGGCATAGGCCATATCTTTTGTGGAGCCATAGAGTAGTATGAAGTTCCCCTGTCTACCGCTAGAGGGCGTATTATTTATAGACTCATAGACTATGCCTCACTGAGGCATAGTCTATGCCTCAGTGCCTCAGTGAGGCATAGTCTGTGTCAGGTCTTAAATGAGAGTCTTACAAATTCGAAGGTCAACGAACAAATTCGAAGGTTACTGTTCCACCTTGGTGTAGTGGTTGCGTTGAATTCACATCTCCCGTATGTCATGGGTTCGATCCCTGCATGAACCAGGGCAGTTTTCGTTTGGTTAGCAATAGGCCTAACGTTGCAAAATGCAGTATTATTGCCTAGTAACCAATTCATGGCTACCGTATGGTTTTCACTTTGAGACATTTCGCCCTCTAGCGGCAGACTGGGGAACTTCGGACTACTCTGTGACTCTGCAAAAGATATAGCATATGCCGTAGTAGATGCCGATTGGGGGGTCAAATTAAGTAATAATATATCTAAATAAGCCTCAAACATCTCGCCTCATGGCTCGCACCTTAGAACCCTAAGCAATATAACTTCATAGTTTTGCGGATTGTAAATAACAAAGCTAGAGAAGATGTTAATTTTCAAATAATACGCCTTCTAGCGGTAGACAGGGCAACTTCAGTCTACTCTATGTCTCCGCAAAAGATATGGCCTATGCCGTAGTAGATGCCGATTGGGGGGTCAAAATTAAGTAATAATATATCTAAATAAGCCTCAAACATCTCGCCTCATGGCTCGCCCCTTAGAACCCTTAAGCAATATAACTTCATAGTTTTGCGGATTGTAAATAACAAAGCTAGAGAAGATGTTAATTTTCAAATAATACGCCCTCTAGCGGTAGACAGGGGAACTTCAGCCTACTCTATGTCTCCGCAAAAGATATGGCCTATGCCGTAGTAGAGCCTACCGAGTTTAAACCTATTTGGAATGAAAATAGCAAAGTTAGAGAAGATGTTAATTTTCAGATCATACGCCCTCTAGCGGCAGACTATGGAACTGCAGACGGCGGTGGTAAGAGTAATTAGTAATCAGAGCTGTCACGGGGTGGGTGGGACGCTTGGATACAACTATTATTAATAAGCTGTTGCTTGCTTAAAGCTAATTGGGGGTCAAAGGTCAAAGGTCAACGATAAAGTTGTCTGGATATAGATAAGAGTAATTAGTTACCAGTAAGGGAGCTGTATACCCTATGGCTAAGTATGGCTAAGAAATCAATGTATAAAGTAAATAAAATACAAATAATTAATTAAATTAAATATAAATAAATAGGTATTAATAAATAAAAGAGCCGCGGTGTCACTTATGACACCCTTTGCTCCTCTGGGTGACAGTTGGACCACACTGATGACCCATTGTGTGTCAGGGCGCTAATCAGTCTGATTAATTAGGATAATAAATTAAACCCTAATTAGGAGTCGTAAGACACCTATTAGGGTTTAATTGTACTAATTAATTGATGCCACCTATCAATTAGGGTCTAATTAGCCTAATTAGGAGGTGTCACCCAGACAGTATGGCGCCAATGACACCCAATGACACCCATAGGGTGATAATTGGGTATCATATGACACCCGATGGGTGTCAGTGTGGTCCAACTGTCACCGAGCCGTGCAAACCCCTACTATGTGGCAGCCCCACTGACATACATATTATACAGTCCCAAAACTTTGTTATTACGGTTGCCTAGCAACCCTAGAGAGGAACTCTTAGGCCCACCTACAGAACTGTACGACAGTACTGCAGTATGCCATCAGCGATCGCTCGAACTTGAGTCTACATACGTTCTCATTTCGTGGCTAGACGCCATCTCCACATTGGTGACCCAGCGTCTCAAGACGAACTCTTGAGACCGCGACTCGCAGCATGATCCTGCAATCAAACTGATCAGCCACCGAAACTGTGTTGACGACAATCAGACAATGGCCGAAGCGACCGCCAACGCCGTTTCTATTAAGCTGCCTCCGTTCTGGACCACCCAACCCGAGGTGTGGTTCGCCCAGGCGGAGGCACAGTTCCACATTCGCAGCATCACCGAGGACGCTACAAAATATTATTACGTGGTGGGGGCCCTCGACCAGGAGACAGCCGCTCGCCTCCTAAAACTCATCCAGAACCCTCCCGCTACTGAGAAGTACCTCAAACTCAAAGGCCAACTTCTCAAGGCCTTCGGGCTCTCCCGACGCGAGCGCGCAGCCCGACTCTGGGACCTCGACGGCCTCGGTGACCGGCGCCCCTCGCAACTCCTCGGGGAAATGCAGGCGCTCCTCGGCGACGACAACGCGGGACTCCTCTTCGAGGAGGCCTTCCTCCGGCAGATGCCCGCCGCAATCCGCCTCCAACTCGCGGAGGAGGACTTCCGCGACCTCGACAGGGTTGCGGACCGGGCCGACGCGCTGTGGGAGGCCTCCCGGCAGACCTCACTCGCGGCCCACGCTGTCAGGAAACCGACGCCGGTCCCGCCGCAGCGAACCGGCAAGAACTCCTCGTCGGCATCGACTCCCGCCCCGCGGGCCCCGAACTCGAACCCGGACTGGTGCTATTATCACCAGACGTTCGGCCCCACAGCCAGGAAGTGCCGCCCGCCCTGCAGTTACCAGGGAAACGCCCCGGCCGGCCGTTTGTAGCAGCTACAACGGCCGGCCACACCGACCTGCTGCTGTTTGCCTGGGACCGCGTTTCCGCGCAACGCTTCTTGGTTGACACTGGGGCGGAGGTAAGCGTTATTCCCGCGACGACTCGCGAGGAACGTTCGGGACAGAGCGGGCCGCCCCTCATCGCCGCCAACAAAACGTACATTCAAACTCGACTTCCACTCCCGCCGTTTCCAGTGGAAGTTTATCGCGGCCGACGTCGCCCAGCCTCTCCTCGGAGCCGACTTCCTCCGAGCGAACAACATGTTGGTCGACCTGAGAGGCCGTCGTCTGGTCGACGCCGAGACGTTGACCTCGATCCCGTGCGGGCGGACTACGGGCCACGCCCCCCACCTCGGTTCTGTCACCGCCTCGGACGACGAGTTCGCTCGGCTCCTCGCCGAGTTCCCCGATATTACGATCCCTCGGTTCTCCGACCCCACCGCGAAACACGGGGTCGAACATTACATCCCCACCGAGGGACCCCCGGTCTACTCCCGCGCCCGTCGTCTGCCTCCAGACAAACTCGAGATCGCGCGGGACGAGTTCCGGACGATGGAGGAGATGGGGATCATCCGCCGGTCCAATAGTCCATGGGCGTCACCCCTCCACATGGCCCCTAAACCCTCGGGTGGATGGCGGCCGTGTGGCGACTACCGACGCCTCAACGACGCCACGATTCCGGACCGGTACCCCATCCCCCATATCCAGGACTTCTCCTCCAGACTGGCTGGGGCGAAGATCTTTTCTAAGATCGATCTGGTGCGCGGCTACCACCAGATCCCCGTAACCGAGGCCGACATCGCCAAGACCGCGGTTATAACCCCGTTCGGCCTGTTTGAATTCCTTCGAATGCCGTTCGGGCTGAAAAACGCGGCCCAGGCCTTCCAGAGACTGATGGACACGGTGTGCCAGGGACTCGACTTCCTCTTCGTCTACCTAGACGACGTCCTCGTCGCGAGTCGGTCCCCTAAGGAACACCGTGACTACCTCCGTCAGCTCTTCGCGCGCCTCCAAGAACACGGCCTCGTGATCAACCTCGCCAAGTGCGAGTTCGGTCGGTCGACCATCGACTTCCTCGGCCACCGAATCTCGGCCCACGGCGCCTACCCGCTCCCCGACAAGGTCGCCGCCATCCGTGAGTTCACCCAACCGACCACCGTCAAGGGCCTGCAGGAGTTCGTGGGGATGGTGAACTTCTATCATCGGTTCGTCCCCGCGGCCGCCGCCATCATGCGGCCCCTCTACGCGGCCCTTGCCGGTAAACCCAAGTCCAATGAATATATGAATGAATGACGATATGGACCTTTGGTCCATATCAATTATCACGTTTCCAATTTCTCAGGTTTAACAATTTAGTATCAAAATTCAAAAGTATCTAAAAAAGGATAAGCACCATATTGTCGAAAGGGGTGCGCCATATTGTCGAAAAAAATTCGACATTTTGACATGCCCAAAAACTTTTTCGACAATTTGACTCTAATTTTCGACAATTTGTCTCCTTCGACATTTTGGCTCTTTCAACATTTTTACCATAAGCCCGTTTCTCCTGTGTCGACTTACTGGACTCGTCTATTACCATACTATAGACGTCCGGCTCGACTAATTTGGGTTCATAAATAACAATCTCGCCCGCATTCGGTCCACTCATCTTAAACGAGTGGAATGGATTTGTCAACACGCATACATCCTCCACATTTATAGAACAGTTTATAAATGGAGAATGCTTCCTTAGTCTCCGGATCCGCTTCTCGAGTGCATCTATAAAGGTGCATCCCATCAAATTCGTCCCTAGCTGCAGGCAAGGGTTCACTCGCCGTCGAATATTGCAGCATGTGATATAATCGGCGAATCTCTGTGTCAGGGTCCTTGCAAACGTCGCTGGCGTAGCATAACGCATCGTAGGGGTACAACGCATTGAACTCCATGCGTAACTCCTCCGCTCTCTTATTATAAGCGTCTAGTCGCTGTCGCGTGATGTTTGGATCCGCTTTGGACTTTGCGAGCTTGGCTGTACTTCTCGCCATACTCTCAACTCCGAACACATTAAAGTTTTTAGCTCCATTGAAAAGTCCAGTAGTATACCGCCTACCGGATCCTAGTAAGGATGTATCTTACTGTAAGATCTAGTAGTATATATCGGGCTCGTACAGTATCTGACAATAAATCCCAGACCAGTGTGTCTAAATAAACAGATACTAGATATGCAAACTACTACTGGCGAGGAACGGAGCCTGGTGTCTATTCTAATACGTGGGCAAGTCAAATGCCCGGGCGAACTAGACAAAACAAGATACCCGGCCTCTAACCGGTGAGGCAGATGTACAGTATACGGTGTCAGACCAAACTCACGAGAAAACAATCCCCGCGCAGCGAATCCTAACTATCGCTAATGGACCTAAATACCGTAAACTTGCCGCGGTGTGATTTATATGGGGTATATACGAACTAGTGGATTAACAGACTAGTGTAACAACACTGACAGGTACAATCAGTCGAAAAGGGGTAGCGCCTAAAGTAACAATACTACTACTTAGACAGGAAAATAGCAGTCAAAAGGGTAACAATACTGCTGATCGAATAAAGCAGTCAAAGGGTAATATGCTCCTTGCCGTAAAACTAAATACTAAATATTTCCTAAAGTTACAAACTACGAATGGCAGAACTACAAAATAGATCCTATTGAAGAGTAACCTAAAGTAGGTAATAACTACTAAGTCTCGAAAGGGGGTATATATGTTTTAGGGTGTGTGTGTGTGTTACGAGTAAAACAATTTTGGTGTATCGCCGTCGTACTAGGTTTTAGTGATTTTGACCAAAACAATACCAGGCGCTAGCTTCTAAAATAAGCTAGTCGCACTCTGTGGGCGAGCCACGAAGTTGGCGGAGCCTTAGCGAATTGACACTGTTAGGGGGTGGGTCAATTTATGCAAATAGTTGTCGTCGTCGTCGTCGTTGTTGTCGTCGTCGTTGTCGTCGTCGTTACGATTTTGACATGCTAATAACTTTGTCGGATTTAAAGCTGCCAAGTTGAAAATTTGTAGGTATCAATATGAGCAAAAGTTGAGATTTTTGAGAGACTTTCAGACACCATCAGTGCAATGGTCTCCCGCTAGAGGGCCACATGTCTAAACATTAAATGCCCTCCCATTTCTTTGCTTTTAATCCGTTTAAGCTGAAACTTGGCAGATATGTATTAGACCATTAGCTGTGACTTTCAAAGGAGGCGAATCCATCTGCAGTTCTCCAGTCTGCCGCTAGAGGGCCAACGTGACAACGACAACTATTTGCATAAATTGACCCACCCCCTAACAGTGTCAATTCGCTAAGGCTTCGCCAACTTCGTGCTGCGCGAAGTCCCCACTTCGTGTAGGTTTAATACTTACAAACTGACGTCAAAGTTCTCTCCTCCTTCTCTACAACTCAATCAGGCAATTACGGGGTTAGTAACTACACCCGTGATCGGCACTAATACCAGATTCTGGTTATAAGATAAGAGAATAGGTGTTAATTACTACCGTACGTAGCTGATCTGGTACACAAATTTGATTCTAGAACTTTGTTACTGTGGTGGTTAGCAGTAAAGACCTATCAGTACGTGGCGAGGCGTGGTAGGATGTTAGTAACCTCCCTAGGCCAAGCATGTGCCGGTAGCAGAAACTGCTCCTTGCCTGATCAAATATTTCGGGCTCAGACAGGGGTGGGCAAACGTATAAACTACAAAGTGAACTGGTAGGGAACTGTCAGTACTGCAAATTACTAAATTATAAACCATGTGCTATATTAATTGTTAAATTGTTAATACAAGAAGTATAAGCATATATTACAAGATAGTAAGTATTGCAAGAAGTGAGATAATTGTTAGTAGTTAGTGATAACCAAAAGGTAAGCCTTATATACCCTTATATAACCCTTATATAGCAAATCGGGGACATAGAATCCACTAGAACATTCCAGGACATTCCATGGCCTCACATTGGAGCAATAAGATGTTCGATGCCCTATGATTGGCCCAACTCATCGTTCAAAGTGTTGTACGCACCTTATTGGTTTATCTAGTTCAAAGAGATCGAAAATTAATAACCCAAAAATGCAAATTTCCCGACTGGGATTCGAACCCATAACCTATCTAGAATGCAACCAACGCCTTAACCCATCTGACCACTGCGCCAATAGAGTCACCAATGAACTAATATCTACTAATAGGAATAGGCATATTACATTACTACAAATTAAGGCAAAATACGTCGGATTTAGAAAGTTTTTACGTGGTACTATAAATTCCTACCTAACAGTGAAATAATCCATCACCGCTCCATGAAAACAGCAAACAATACTGTTTTCACCAATCGATATACAAATAATTGACTAAAATATCTCTTAAGTCTAAGGTGGGGCCTAACATATAAAATAATCACTGTCTGTACATATTGCATACCCAATTATTGCAAATACTACGTAAATATAAACCAGGTATGTATGAAGGTTATACAAAATACAAATTTATTACCTAATTTTAGTGCCTAAAATATAAAAAAGGGCTCTCAGTTATCCAAAAATAAGTCAAAATATAACAAATCAAGACAAACAATTCAAACATTTTCATAATATAATATTACAAATATAATTCAAACTTTACAAATTAGTTAAGATTGATAAGTCCAAAGAAATACGCTAAAATACTTTCAAATAAGTTCCAAAGAGTTCTCCTGACGATCTAATAGTTCGTCATACTGGTCTCTGATATATTCTCCTGAGCGCTGATCGCTAACGGTAGGCTCGCAAGCCTTCCTTCTCCATCTCGCTCTCCAACTCCAATTCCAACTCCAACGGTAGGCTCGCAAGCCTTTCTTCCTCTAAGACGACTGGGTGGTGGTCGAGATCGAACTGGGCTCGGACTTTGGCGTCGAGCTGTCTGCGGTTCTAAAACGCTAGGAAAAGGAACAATGGGCGTCTCGCACATCCGTCAGGCGCTTAATCCTCTAAATCTTCGTCCGATCCCAATCATTCGCTTGGTGGTGTTGGACTGAGTCTCCAAAACGCTAGGAGGGAGTCTAAGGGGTGGGACCATTCCGTCCGCTGACACCTCGCTCTCCGATGTTGTCTGAATTCTCATAGGTTCTGGCAAAGCATATCCTGTCCTTCCTCGTGGTTCTCTAGGAAGGGAAACCGTGCCCCGAGTCACATGTTATTTATTTGGGTGCAATTGTAATAATTATTCATAATATATTATTGTTGTTACAATAAAAAAATGGTCGATAATAAAGGGAAGGCTTAACAATCACAAAGGGGTTAATAAAATAAAATTTCGTTGAAATAATATTTAGTAAAAATGTCTTATCATTCAAGTGCCAATAAAAGCGCTTCAGACAGTTCCCTTAGTGACCAAACTCCTAATCTTGATGTGACTGCGATACCGATGCATTCTGACTCGGACAGATCCCCGACTAGAGAATTTCCCGAGCCGGAGCACCCTAGTTCAAATCAATTAGGTAACCCTATTATGCCCTCTAAATTAGGTCGACCACCCCCTGTCACCCGAACTGACCAATCCACTACTGGCCTCGAAAGACAAATGGACCAACCGCGAGTGACTGCTACTTCCGACTTAGACTGGACGGAAGTTGATACAGCCACAGGATTGAACCTGCAGATAGGAACGGACCCACTAATGGCCCCTTCCCCAGGTTTATTAATCGGTCTACTAAGGGCCATTGACAACTACAGAGCCTCCGAAAGGGGTTCGAAAGTACAGATACTTTCAATGACCGTTGCAGTGATGCAACAGACTGTATTGCAATACTACAATTATCCTTCAATGGATAAGTTTTTTCCACTACATTCTGCCACCTCTGATGAACTAACGGAGTTGAAAGTACCCGCAGACCCCACTGACATCACCAAAGTGGGAAGGACCCTGAGAGGACTTCAAACTGGATTTATTAAACAGGTATCCAGCTTTGAAACCATCTTAAGGGACCCTAATGTAGACAACACTCCCTCTCTCTTCTATGACATCAAGGAGAGAATCATACGCATCCGTATAATTCTTTCTGCCTTCCACCAATCCGCTGTCCGGACAGGAGCTGCAGTGATAGAGACCGCGACCATTGAGAACATAAGAAAATTCGCCATCTCAGCGCACACTTGCCTCTCCTTCCAGAATGAACCTTCTCAACCCGTAGCATTGGATTCCGACCATCCATCCATAATTACTGTCTGCGACGTTGAAGGGTACACCCAAACTGAACCCGAAACTCAAATGGCACAGGAAGACGCCATTCGTAAACACTTGGGAGATTATATAAAAGGAGTGGGGGAAGAAGAGTTGATAAGGAGATTGCATGGGCATCTTCCCACTAGTCCCACCACCAAGAAAATCCTAAAGGATATCGACCAAGAATTAGATTTAAAAAGCCAACGAAAGGCGAATATGGACTGGATCAAGGAGGAAAAACAAACTAAGTTGAGACAATTAGACAATCAGGTGGAAGACGAACGATTACGGCTTGAGTACGAAGAACGCAAACTGCAAGCGGAGAAACAAAGGTGTGAGAACCAGTTTTTAGCAGAACAGAAAATAAGACAAGCGGAAAGGGAGCGAGAGATCATACTAAAGGAAATCGAATCCATAGAGAAACAACAGTCGGATACTCAGTTAAAGGAAAGCAGAACCAAACAACTCGAGTGCTATACATCTTCCGACGAGTTCGATAAATCATTGGATAAATCTCGGACTTCCAGAAGCGGAAGACGCTTGGAACGAGCTGAATGCCGCCGCCTGCCAGAACTGCCACTTCAGCATCCCACTAATCCCCTTAAAAATCCCCTTGAACCAAAAACCGACTCTGACTCCGACTTTTTCAAACCTGTTAATACGCCTTTAGTGGTGCCAAACCTGATTCCCCGCACTGGCATATTAATAAATCCTTCCAAGCCAAATTTAACATCAGCGGCTAATGTAACCCAAACCAAATTGACACCCTCTGGTATTATGACAACCACTGTAGGTAGTGATCAGACAGAAAGTCTGCAACTTAAAACTTCTACAGTATATAGGGACAGAATAGTTACGCCCACTGTTCGACCCAAACCGGTGTGACCGACCCCCCTGTAGGCAGACAGAATGTCCATCACTGGCCTTCACCAACCCCCCACATAACATCCAAACTCTGGGCCCTAGCTTGTCCCTCATCACCAACTCTCGTGATGGGCACCTTGCAGCCTTATGGCCGGCCGTGTCCATCGGCTCGGTTGAGTCGGTGGGGGATATGAGGCCCACGGGGGCGAAGGGAATGGTCGCCCGGGTGAATGGGGACTCCCTTTACAGGGAAAGATTAAATGAGTCCTCACTAAACCTGCAAGCCATGCAGGAAGCTGTAAACAATAAAATGAAACAATTAAATAATTGAATTTGCAACTGACAATGAAAGTTGCAACCATGTAATGGTGTATGAAGCCATCTCCTACGAGTCACCAGCTACTCCAGAACAAACATCAGATGAACAAAAATCACAGCAAACATCCGGCCCAAAATCGATTGCTGTTCGCGAATTCCCCGTTCTACAAGTAAGGCTACATTATAACAATCGCAGCATCATAGTAAACGCCTTACTTGACACTGGTAGTTCAGAATCCTTTATAGACCAAGACCTTGCCATGAACTATTTAATGAGAACGACGGACATCCTATGAAATTAAATCTTTCCGGCGTAATGCAAATTTGGCAATCGGTTATTCAAACTCGTTATTACAAAGCTTCACTGTCTGACCCAGGAGACATCTATAATGTGGTTTAACTAGATAACATCAAAATGGTAGCCATAAAGAATTTCGCAGAAAGCCAGGCACCAATGTATGATTGGGACAGCGACGATTTTGTAAAAAACAACAACATACCGAGATACAAATTTGACCATCAAGGAGTCCAACTATTGATCGGCCAGAACACACCGGAGGCTATGGAAATTCGGGAAAAGTTCCACAGTTCCCCTCCACCGTTGACCACATACGCTGGTAGAACTCGGATAGGATGGTTCTGTACCGGTCCTTCCATTAAAACTCTAAATGAAAGAACAACCAACGACGAAATTTTAACTAATCATATTTACTCAGAAGATCTTTCTATTAACTACATCCGTTCACAACAACCCGACAGGATCATGGAAGCGGAGAGATTCGCGGAGGGAGGATCCGATTTTGGATTAAATACATCAAAAATTTCAAAATTTTCAAAATTTCCGGACTATACAAGTGACTCTAGCGATAACGATCTACCAACCTCCCGCTTCAACACAGATGACGCGATTACAATGTTAGAATATGGAGAATACACCCGTTGTTTACTAACAGAAGTGACCCCATTAACTAACTACTATTCAGACACCGAGGAGGATAGGGATATTTTATTGCAAAAAAATATCGCCGATGCCGCTTTAACCGAAAAAATATCTAATTGGGTGGATCAACAAAAGATGGAAGAAAATTCTCACGATAGAGCCCTATCCATCGAGGAAGAACGAGCCATACAGATTCAAAATGCCACCACCCGTTACATCCCTGAAGAAGGAGACAGGGCTCCTGTGGTGCTCCAAATCGGTGAAGTTAATGAACAACCGTGTCCTGGTTGAGAAATGCTTAAGTCAACTTAAAAGACGTTTGAACGGTGATCCCAATGCTCTAAGGATGTATAATGAACAAATGTACAAAACCATCAGCGAAGGATATGCTACCGAGGTGCCACCTGATACTCCCCATACTGATCGCACGTATTATATCACCCATTATTACGTGAAAAGACCTGATAAACCAGATAAGGTCCGAGTAGTTCTTGACGGATCAGCCTTGTACAAAGCACAATCGCTGAACTCTCAATTGCTAGCTGGCCCCAACCTACTGCGTTCACTTCCAGGAATACTAATCCGCTTTCGACAATTCGATGTTGCCTTCGCCTCTGATATCGAAGGAATGTTCCTGCAAGTCAATGTCACACGAGAGGACCAGGACAGCCTACGTTTCCTCTGGTGTCCTGGAGGAGATACTAGTAAGACACCCAAGGAGTATTGGATGACTATACAAGCCTTCGGGCTAATATCGGCCCTTCGAATGCCTGCCATATTGTTTCCCGCACGGCAGATGACAATAGACATTTGTATGAATCCGGAGTAATCAATAACATTAAACGAAACATCTATATGGGTGAAAATCTACATTCCGTGCCCACTGTACAAGAAGCTGTGGCCGTTGCTAAGGGAACAGTTGATTGTCTAAAGAAAGGAATCCGGAGTAATCAATAACATTAAACGAAACATCTATATGGATGAAAATCTACATTCCGTGCCCACTGTACAAGAAGCTGTGGCCGTTGCTAAGGGAACAGTTGATTGTCTAAAGAAAGGTTGCTTCTGCCTAACTAAATTCACCAGTAACTCCCGGGAATTTTTGTCCACCATTCCCGAAGCGGAAAGAGGCAGCCACGACTTAGACCTTAGCACTGACGACTTGCCAGCAACCAAGACTCTTGGCCTCAGATGGGACACACAACGGGATGAAATGTTCTTTAAAGTTCAAACCAGACCTCCAGGCATACATACCAAACGCATTTGCCTCAGTATATTGAGTACTCTGTTTGACCCTATAGGATTTATAAGTCCTGTCATTCTGAAAGCTTGGCAGATAGTGAAATCTATGTGAGACCAAAATCTCACGTGGGATGAACCTCTAGCAGGAGATCTGCTAAATAACTGGCTCAAGTGGGAAATTGCCCTACCCGACATTGAAGACTTCCGGGTACCCAGAGCTTATTTCCCTAAAGCTCTGCCATCGCACACGTACCAATTACACGTGTTTGGTGACGCTAGTGACAAGGGCATTGGTATCATAGCCTATTATAGGGCCACTACACCCAAAGATACTCGGGTGTCCCTAGTCGCGTCCAAATCTTTGATAAAAAGCAAAGATTTAACAGTGCCAAGAGCTGAACTAAAGGCCGCACTGTTTGCAACTACTGTTGCCAAAAATATTCTGGACGAGACCGACTTTGTAATATCTAGAACCGTTTTATGGACAGACGCATCCATAGTGCTGGAATATTTGACTAACACCATCTGCGGTTTTAGTGTATACATTACAAACCTAGTATCAATAATACTCAACCGCACCAAGCTAGAACAATGGAGGTACATCCCCGGACCTCAAAACCCGGCTGACATACCCTCCCGTGGTGCGACCCCTACTGACGTTTTAAATTCAACATGTTGGTTGAATGGGCCCGATTTCCTTTCCAAACCGGAAGACCAATGGCCTCCTCATATTACTCCCGAGGAAATGAGGCAAGTCAAGGGTCTAGAAATTGTTAAGCCAAAAACCAGGCCCTTTAAGTCAAAGCTTTTTAAGCCTGTTGACATAGCAACCAACAACTATGTAAACAAAATTGACAGTCAAATTCCAAATCTTCCCCCAAATATTGATTTCCAACCCAAAACTGTGATTAATGACCCTGAAAAATCCACTGACCAACTACTGTTACCAAATGTGGATATGGGCTTATCCCCGCTAATATCTCGAGCCATGAATCATTATAGCTCATGGGATAAAATGTGTCGGGCTATAACCATACTGAAACAACTCTTTCACTATCGATACAGTACTAAGACACCTGTGATAGGCTTAACTGCTAATGAGGTAGACAAATCAAATTTACAGTTATTGAGAGTTTCACAAAGACTGGAGAAGCCTGAGAAATATAACCAGCTCAGTGTTGACCCCCTAACTCCATTGGCGGACAAATTCTCCACTATAATGATAAAAGGTTTAATTCGAGTTGGAGGTCGCCTTTTACCAACGCTCCGATCTCTAGAGATACTATGTTTCCCATACTAATATTCGACCCGGAAATTAAGATCAAGTTGATACAGGACGTTCACTACCGACTCTATCACGCCGGGAGGGAACATATATTAAGCGAGATCAGAAAGCGATACTACCTGGTACACCCTCGCGCAGCTCTCAACCAAATATTACGAAACTGTATACCTTGCAAAAGGATTTATAGCACGCCGATGACTCAACTAGAAGCAGCGCTCCCTAGGGAATGAGTCGAATATTACCAACCCCCATTCACCCACACCGGCGTAGATCTCTTCGGACCCTTCGAAGTCAAGCGCGCCCGTTCAATGGTGAAAAGATGGTGTGTCATCTTTGTTTGCATTACTTTTCGAGCCATTTACTTAGATATGTCAATGAAAAGTTTTATCCTTTGCCTGAGAAGACAAATCAGTCGATTTGGTACCAGCCGCAGTATGAGATCCGACCAGGGAACGAATTTCGTGGGAGCTAACAAGGAAATCACTAAATTCATAGCCATTTGGAACGATCACCAGCTAGAAGAACACCTAAGGGTATCGGCATCAACATGGACGTTCAATGCAGCCGACGTGCTTTGGTGGGGTGGAAGTTGGGAACGACTGATTTAAAGCACGAAGATCGCGTTCCACCATATTATTCCATGTAAAGCCTATCTAACAGAAGAGCTACTCCGAACTCTCCTAGAGGAAATAGCGAGTTATTTAAATGATAGGCCCCTCTTACCTGTTTCATCTAATCCAAAAGACATGGAGCCACTAACACCGTCCCATTTTATGCTGAGAAAACCCGTAACCATGTTACCGAAATCCAAACCACAGGACGGTGATGAGCTGTTGAGACGCACCTGGCAAATGATACAATTACTATCTCGTCGATTTGCTATACATTTTGAAAGACACTATTTACCGTCGGTCCAGCTCAGAACTAAATGGTTTTCTAAGAAAGGAAATGTATCAGTCGGTGATATTGTACTCTTAGTGGATCAAGATCAACCTAGAAAAAACTGGGAAACAGGCCGTATAACAGAAATCCATCAGGGAAATGATGGTTTGGTACGCTCAGTCGAACTGGCTATTTGGAGAGCTACACCTAAACCGAAAGTACACTATTTCAACCGACCAATCGGACGCCTTTGGTTATTAGAACTGGCAAGGGAACGTTCTGGTAACTACGGGCAACAGAGGGTTAGACCAAGCAGTCTCACATACAAACTTGAGTAACGTCTTGTAGATAGTTACGATTGAGTGTGTAATTATTTATTAGCCATTTAATACAACGTAGGTATTAGTATTAGACTACACTGCAGGTAGCAACAAAATCTACTTATGTTAATTGTACGTTGTATATGAACAGCTGCATATGCAACAATTTAATTTAACAGTAAATTATTTGACTTAAAACTTAAATAATTCAAAATAAGTGACTAATTACTAACGTCAATACTCAATCGTGGAAGCGGTTTTGTGTGACGTTACCAGCATAGAAATATGCGAAAAAAATTTCAAAAATTTTGTATTTAATACAAATTAATAATAATAACCAAAATTAATACAACCCAAATTAAATATCACCATAAATGATCAAATAACTATTACAGTAGTTACTAGTGTGAAATAAGTGTGAGAGCTGAGCGTTCTAATTTCTACATTTACCAGCATGTCACCGAACAATTTGGAACGAAACAACGTGTTTCTCTGAAAACACAAATGGTGTCCGTATAACTGTGAATGCAACCTTTTAGTACAGTTTGCATTACAGAAACTCAACCTGTTATCTTGGATAAGGAAAACAGTGACTATTTAATCTGGTAAATATTAAATATGTCTTTCGAACCGTATTTTGACTTTAAATTAAATTAAAATACGTGAATGACCTTTAAATTAAGCTAAAACGTGTGAATAATAAATATATCGTGTGAGTTCGTGTGAAGCGTATACAATAGCGGTTCAGATCTCATTATTTCAACGCTTCTTGAATCACTTGATTACCAACGGCGAGCAGGTCGAACGGTCTTTGTCTGTAGCTTGGACATCTCTGGAGCAAATGATAACGTGGATTTCGTAGTCCTCTTCCGTGATCTTAAAGAGCACCTGAACCCTTATATTTGCAAAACTTTACTCTCCTATTACCTGGCTACGGTTGTTTATTTAAGATTTGGGAACCTTATAGACTCATTCGGCATCTCACTGGCCAGGGGAGTTAAACAGGGCAGTCTCACATCTCCAATTCTCTTTCTTTTCTACTCCCGCCATATTCTAGAACATTTGAAAGCAATAGATTTTGGAGCCGAATTAGCTCTTCTATGGTTTGGCTCCATCGGGTACGCAGATGACGTTCTTCTGATGACCCACAGTCCGGATCAACCACATTCAGCAGTATCTATCGTACTTACATACAGCTACTACTACTACTACTACTACTATGATCGGCATGCTGCATTGCAGCTGCATTTTTAAGAATGCTGTGCCGGCTTGTCAACAAAATTGCACCGCCACAACTCCCTATCACCCATGACATTTGCTAGATCATCCGCATCTTTAAGGCCAGTGTCCTTTAAGATGCGTCTCAAGAAAGTCATGGGCTGTCCACCATGCTTATTCACTCCATGAGGCTGCCAAAGTACAAGATTATGCACTGGCTGGTCCTCACGGCGAAAGCAATGTCCTGCAAAGCGGAGTCGATTTTGTTCTAGTGTCAAGCTTGGGGGAACCAATGAGACACCTCCAATGTTATATAGTGTCTGGTTGGAGATGTGTGCATTGTACTTGACACAATGAACCCGGCGTAGCATTCTTGTGAATGTGCCATCCAGAGATTTGGTGTCCTCAGCAGTTAGAGCCCAGCATGGACTCCCGTAGAGGAGTACTGGAACTACTGCTGCTCTAAATAATCGGACCTTAAGTTTCCGATTAATTCTCGGTGACTTCCAAATCCTGGAAAGCCTATTCAAGGCTGCCCATGCCTTTCCCTTACGTATTCGAAGGTCCTCACCTGACTTCCGGATCCATGATCCCAGGTAACAGAAGTCGTCCACATGCTCAAGCATACCATCCTTTGAGCTTATGCTCATCCGATCAGAGACTTGCTGAGGACTTTCAAAGTTAACTGTCAGAATTTTGGTCTTTCTGGAGTTAATAAAAAGACCAACACTAGAAGCAGCATGTTCTAATGAGCTGAGGAGCCGTTGGGCTCCCTCTAATGATTCTGATAGTACTCCTAAGTCATCAGCAAAGTCTAGATCAGTTAGGTACTTGGCAGGATTTCCTCGACTTCTGGAGCCAGTAGGTGGAGTTATCATCACCCCATCATCATTATAATGATCTAAGGACATGCGTAGAACATAGTCAACCACAATAATGAACAAGAATGGTGCAAGTGTGTCTCCTTGGAGGACGCCCCATAACACTTCAAATGGTTCTGTGTCACCGTCAACAGTAGACACAAATGTTGTCGAACCATCGTATACTGATCTGATTGCTGCAATAATTTCATCAGGAATCCCATATAATGAAAGTATGCTGAACATACGTGAGCGAGAGATCCTTCTAAGTGCCAAAATGGGCTCCATGGTCCCACGACCTTTACGGAACCCATTCTGATTTCCACGGAGCAGTCTCTCAATGGGATCCCTGATGCGATTTAATAGAATCCTATTGTATAGCTTTGCAGCAATCGAGATCAATGAGATTCCCCGAAAAGAACCATAGAGTGTTAGGTTGCCCTTCTTGGGAACTGGCACCAACTTATTTGTTTTCATTTCTTGTGGGACTCTTGTTGTTCGGTACATGTCTACTATGATGGGATAGATGAGCTTTAAACACTCAGGTATTTTAAAGACCTCAGGGGGAACACCATCTACTCCACTGGCGCGATTGGTCTTAATGCTCTTTGCAGCAGCCTTCACTTCTGCAAAGGAGATATCGCCAATGGGAATATCTGGGAGTACAGACTCAGACACTTTTACTTCAATAAAGTTATCAGGCAATACTCTGTCATTATTGAGGAGCTTTTCATTACTTCAATAAAGTTATCAGGCAATACTCTGTCATTATTGAGGAGCTTTTCAAAGTGGGCTTTCCAACCATTGAGGCGATCGGCTGGTGATTCAGCCTTAACCTTGGTGGTTGGTTGGCTTTTCCGCCCAGTAAGCAGATTGATCGATTTCCATGCCTGGGATGATTGCCTGCTGTCGTCAGCATCATTGATGGCATCAACCTGTTGGTTTATTAGCTCCTGTAGATTAGCAGAGTACTGCCTGTTCAGGGACCTAGATGCAGCCTTAACTGCATTCTTGGCCGCTGTAGTCTGTTTGAGTCGGGACTCTTTCTGCGCCTTATGAAGGTCATTTCGGCACTTCTGAATTTTGTTGTCAGTCCAGGGGGCCCTTTTCCTGTTCCTGCAGATTTCGTTGTTCTGCTAGCACGCAGACTAAGTCTTACCTTGGCCACAATAAGGCGGTGATCACTGGAGAAGGGTCGAAGTGTAAATGCATTACAGTCTTGTATAGAGCTCCTGTATTTCCTACGAAACAGAATATGGTCTATCTGGGACTTGTGACCACTGGGTCCACTATGAGTCCATAGCTTTCCAGTTCGCTTCTTGAACTGGGTTCCAGCCGAAAACAATCCATTTCCAGAGATAAAATCCTGAAGATGGACAGAATTTCGGTTAACACTATTGCTATAGACCCAGGGCGATGTAGGTGATTGATGCAGACTTGCATTAAAGTCTCCCAGGAATGTTAAGAATGCATGCTGATCCACTCCATCAGTAGCTGCTTGTAGATTGTGGTAGAAATTTTCCACCTCCTCTACAGGGGCAACACTAGTTTGAGAGTAGCACACAATCAGAACCACCTTAGGAAACTTCTTAGCCAGTCTTCCAGAACATGAGAAGTGGCAACGGATGATGCGGTTAGAGATTTGGTCTATTTTGTCCAATGCTGCAAGTGCAGTTGGATTCATCAATAGACCAATTCCACCATTGCCACTATCATCTGCTGACGCGAGGGCGAGTTGCCAACCGCCCCCCATGTCCCTAATCAGAACCTCATCAGTCTGTCCAGTCTGCATTCGGTGCTCTTGAACACCCACTGCGCTAAGAGAAAGCTTATCTGCCAAGGCAGTCAGCTCACCTTGTCGCATTGGGGACCCGAGTGTTAGGGTGTTTACTGAGGCTAGTCTTGTGACTTGCCTCAGATTCACCAATGGCTTTGTTGGTCGGGGTGGAACATGAGAGTAGCCTCCAACTCCAGAATCCCTCTCCCCATCACAATCTGGCCTTCCTGGTGACCCAGGGTTTGGGCCAGAAAGGTCATCAGGAAAGGGACTCAAAGAATTGTTGGCTGCTCTCTCTCCAGTAGGGGGTGAGACAGGCAGCCGGTCAGGAGTTAACTGATGCCTGTGAGGCCGATTGTGTCCGGTAATTCCACTGGCCTCTAGTGGCCGGACCTCCGCATTGCTAATGTAATCCATAGTGGGGGTTGGGTGTGCTTTTTTGCCGAGTCAGCTCTCGGGGCAAATACCACACCCTGGTTTGCCATTCCACAGGGTGGGTGTCGCAATGGAGTCAGATATGAGGCCCATCACCCATATCTACTCTGGCGCACATGACCCACCATTGGCTGTTGCAGCTCATCTGCTGGGTCATGCCCTGTACCCTTGCTGCCAGGTGCAGGTCGCAATGAAGTGCTCTCAGAGTGGACATGAGAACACTCTGCTCCTGACCAGCCATTGGTAGATCACCATCTGCCTGGTCAGGCCATATACCCCTGCAGCCAAGTATATGGGTCCTTAATCCAGGACCCATGTATACGTTACGATTTGGGTTGGGATCTTTCAGCTCCAAACAGATCAAGGATCTAGAGATTGCGTACCGCATAGTTCTCCGTGATTTATTGTATGTTGGTCCGTACGTGTCTAACTCGATAGTTTTCTAAATGTTGGGTTGTCAAGAACTTGCAACTGAGGCGTATCGCGAGTGCATCAGGATACTTCATCGGCTTCATCATTGCCCAAACATGTTGCTGAACAGATTATTGCGATGTCTAGTTCGGGAAAATGTCTACTTGTCTGATCCAACTCTCTATGCTGGTTTGGGTTCCGTCTTCAGTAAATGCCTTGCAAACTTCCCGGTTCCATCCATAAATTCTCTTCTATCCAAGAGATACTCAGCTAGATCAATCCTTGCTCGTCTCAATTCCGGTGAGCTCTCCATAGAGGAACGCATGAGCAGTGACCACATTGCTGCTTGTCATAGCCTTAGTGTACCATTCTCAGTTCGTATTATTATATCGTTTAATTATTTTTTGTTGGTTTATGAGTTCTTTAAATAGCAGTACCATGATGACGTGATTGCTTGTAGACAGTGACTATTTTAATCCTTCTACCTAAATGTGTGACTATATATTTTAAATTTTGCTGTGAAATAGTTTAACCTACAATCATCGTATTTTCTCGCTCCACAATTAATCATGAGCACCACAACTTACTTTAAATCCGGGTACCTCAGTTTAATTTTCATGATAATAATTCTCAAGCACTACTATTTTAATTTTACAGGATCTTTATTGCTCCTGTTATTGTTTTTGTTCCATTTTTTTTTGCTTGTAGACAGAGCAAATTTTAATCCACCAATTACTTGTTTTTTATTCAAACCACCCATTATTCAATTCTTGTGTATTGATAAACTTCTAATAACCGTAATTATTTTTTCTCTGTGACATTATGTGCTCCACGAGGTCTCACAAGTTGCCAGTGGTATTTTACTAGACTCATTACTTGTATTTGTTGTGCACGGCCCGTTTTATTTTTGTGCTTATACTGTGTTATAGTGCAGTGTGATCTTAGTAATTTTGATTATAATAAATGAAATGCCAGCCAGTCTAGCGTAACCAGTTTAAAAAAAATTGTCCAACCTTTCATTGATGCGAGGATTGTAACAGACACATCTGGCTCCGGACCAGTCCCCCATCTCCCTGGCTTGATGAGAGTTTAGCATATAGCCACGATGCTTCGGTACCGCTGGTAGTTGCAAACTCGAGTCTCGTCATTCAGGGATCTACCAGGGACTGTGTTGCGGCGTGTGGCTGTCTGGTTGGGGTGGTGACGTCCGCCTACCCCCGTTGCAGTCCTATTCTCAAACTCGCACCTCAATATGTTGAAACACCCTCTTCCGATAAACGAGATTCTCGGGACAGCATGCGGAGATGATGGATACGATGACGGCTGATCTCAATGGTGAATCTACCGAACTCACTCTCGGAGTATGCCTCTCTCAGAGTATGTCGCTGTTGTAGACAAAGATCGGACGTAGCGTGGACGATTGAACGACGAACGCGAATCAGCTTTACTGCTTTCCAAAGTAAAGCACGTATTCACATGTCTGGGTCTGAAAAGCGTTTTCGATGTCGCTTACAGTCAAACCCGACCGATACCTCTCGACACCGACATGTCTAACCCCAATTTATTTGTGGATGCTCCGATGTTGTAAGTTCACATCGTAGAGCCTATATGCGACGATACCAATGAATGGATTATCGCTCCTCCCGGTCGAGCTGATCAAACAAAGACTTTAATTCGGGATAATTACCTCGTAAGACGTCCTCTCCATTCCCGTGCAATGGGACTCAGGATCACCTGGAATTCGACTCGCTCGGTTGACATTGTGTAACGAAACCCGAGCATCCCGCCTGCAGCGTGGATTTCCTATCTCTGGTTAATCCCCTTGACGACACCGAAGTCGAGTCCCTGCAGAAATATCTTGACCATATAACAAAGTCAAATATCTTTGACTCGACCCAAAGGTTATTGCGCTATTCTGTTCCCACATCAATCGTGGTTAGTGAACCTTAATGGGAACATCTACTGGTGGACCAACCTTACGAACTGTTGTACACCCTTCTGACTCATTGGAACTTCATGCTTCCGCCACTGAGGGGATACAAGTGCAAGGTTCTCCACCTCCGATACCTGGTAATGGCTCCCCGCCACCGAAACGTCGCAAGCGACCCCCAGAAAGAAAAAGAACCCAAAAAATAAACGTTGTTTTTTTGGTTACTTTTTATTATGGCTATTCTACTTTATGCGACTTATGTTCCTACTTTATATTATGAGTAAAATAAGTACGTGGTATCCCCAATAATTCATTTAGCTTATTTTTTCACGAGCTGAGACTTTTTATATGTATTAGATATACTCTTTAGGCACTCCGGTATTTAAGGCACTCCGCCTGTGTCAGATTTTTTGTCAAAATCTCATTGCTGTACATTCGCCGGAACTGTAGATATTCTTCCGGCTTGCTACCATCAAACTTGAAAGGCTCCAAGGGTGGCAGCTCATTCTAGTTTTTAGCGCGTCAATTAGTGTTGCCATTCCCATCGCTTGAACTTCTGGTGCGCTCGACGGTAGGGATGCAGGCTCCTTTAATGTTGGGTGTGTTTCACCTCTCGGGTTTGTCGACTTTCCCTGAGTGGGATATATCATCGGGGGTAGCGGTCCCCTCCATATCTCTGTGTCAAATAATTTGTTTGGATCTGAGGGGGTCGGGTTTCTTGTTTATGGTTGTGTATATTGCGAATACTGTAATGGGGGAATGTCACCCCCCCCCCCCCCCCCCCCCCCACCGGTTGATGTCATTATTTTGGGGCCCATACACCTATCTGCAATACCCCACCCCTCCTCCCCTGGGTATATATTGTATCACTGCATGTTATAGTCATAGTGATGTGCAGGTACCAGTATAGGCTTATCAGGTTCCTGCCTACTAACCGGTATGTATGCCGCGACCTCTGTTTCCAATCCCGGCATTTGAGCTACCCTATCGCCTACAATATCTCTCCCAGCATGGCCTATAGTATGTGCAGTAAGGCCTACAGTATGACCTGCAGTCTGCCTGTGTCCTTCCGGATCGAAGTTCAATCTTCTCGAATATTCTGAGAACTCCTCCCCACGACTACCATATCCTCAATCGGCAGCTACGTTCCGACGGGAAGTTTCCCTCCGATCCCCTCTTCTGTCTTCTTCCTCGTACCAGTACACTCTGTACCCCTCTCGCGGTGTGTGGTATATTTTGCCAGGTTGTATTTCTCCGTAGCGACAGCAATCTCCTGGAGTACAACCCCACCGGTTCTCTCTCTCTAGTTCGACTATCGATGGTTCACTGTCCATCCTCTCTCGACGTCTTTTTCGTTGCCCGTAGCAACACCTCCCTTCTTCTGATTTCAGCATTATGTCCTCCTTCATGAGATCTCGTATCGACCTCCCAGATGAACTCTACATTCCATCTTCCGTCTTCCGAGTGGGCTCGACGTTTTCTCGTTTGGCTGCTTATGGCACCAACGTCCCTCCCTCTGCCCAGTTGGACGGCCCTGTGGATATTCGTAGTCCTCCCATTATCCTCTGTCATCGGGTGCCACGGTTCACTTAACTCACTGCGCGCATTATCTGCCAACGCTTGTGGGGCTTCTGTTGCCACCCCCCCCCCCCCCCCTTTCCTACGTTGTCGGGTGCCATGGCTCACTTAACTCACCACGCGCATTACCTGCCGACGCTTGTGGGGAGTTTTCTGCCCTCCCCCCCATCAACTTCCCCTGTGGCTGGCGGCGTGTATCACCTTAGTTGGTTGTGAGGTGACATTATTATTGGTAATGTCACCTCGCCATCTATAATTGGTAAATGCCACTAGTCCCATTTTCGGTGGGTAGTGCAGGGAATTGAATCCGCGTACAATTTATTGCGTATTATACATTATTAGGTATGATTTATTGCGTATTATACATTATTAGGTATGATTTATTGCGTATTATACAATTGTCCTTCCATGTATATTCAGTATTCCGTGATATGTTCAAACTAAATAACATTAGTATCCTATTATTATCATACATTTCTTCGTTTAATTTCTCTATTTTTAGCCTTACTAATGTACTGTTATATTACATTATGCACATAGTACATTTATTACCTTGAGAGAGACATGAACTTGAATCTGAATTATGGGTTTGTTTAGTGAAGGGGGGGGGGGGGGGGTGGGGTCTGTCCCCAGAGTGCAACGACAGTTTCCTACTAAAGACGACTTCCCACCACAATGATTTTAAGTCCATAATTAAGTTATTTAGTAGAGTTCTAGCTCATCCCTCGACCACCGCGACCATGTTCCCCCATGCTTTCACCTCACACAAATCAAAGTCTATGGTATGTCTAAGGATAATGTGGGTTCCACTTAACCCAGCATCAGGGCATTCCAATATGTAGTGTAGATCGTTGTTGGGGTCTTTATGGTTGTCGGCTATTGTGGCGCAGATCTCTTCATCTGGTGGATCCTGATTATATAGGTTAGATGTTACACGCACCTGTAACATATAGACTATTAATATTAGAAATTTTATTACATAATTACCATTAAAAAATTGCGGAAAATGTGAATGGCGCGGACGATACGAAGGGTGAAGTTTCACTATTAAAAATGAATTTATGTAAATTGTTTTCATTATCAATTGGAATACTACTAAATTTCCGCTCAAAGCAAATCTAAATTAAATTAATCTAAACACTTACAAAAACATTTACTTAACACACTTTGATTTGCAAATTTTAATTATGTTGGCTTTTAATCTCATGATGGTCAACAACGCCGCAGTATTAACTAGCTACAATTATTGCTATTCTCTGATGTCCTTTTCGGACCCCGAATCTTTATTCATCTTATTGAATCTTTATCTTACCGAGAGAAAGCCGCCCCAATATTAGATTATTACAACAACATATCCATTGGGTAAGAAAGTGGAGGAGAGCCAGCCCGTCTCTTAATTTTTTACTTTATATTACGCGATCAATTTTCACTCATCTCGTCATGAACCCAACATGTATGTAACCTTTTGTTAAATTTGTTGGCTATGCGTTTGCGGTTGTTTGGGCGGAGTGTGGTAGGCCTACACTTTTCACACTTAAATATTTTGGTTGTGAAATGTTACAGGGCATAGCGATCTGAGATATTTCATTTATATTTTATTATGAGAGGAAGAAGAACATACAACGTTATTTACTATATATGTAACAAAATAATTGTTTTCGGGTTTAACTTGGAAGCCTCCCCAAATAGTTGATATACAATTATATTTAAAATTATTTCCATGGTCATGGTCATTCACCCGTCTTTAGTTAGAAATTTGTTTGCATGAAAGACAGTTTAGTTTAGTTTTTACTGATTTATTATCTCTTATCTGACTGGGGTAATAATAAAGGATAGGATAAATGGAAGCAAAGTGTGACAGTAACAAATATTTCCCCGTCACCCTAGCATGTCTTAAGTATATGATATATCAAAGGGGGAAGTTTGGATTCACTGCATAAATGCAGTTCACCAAACTTCCCCCGAATGCACACTGTAACTTCCCCCTTCCCCCAAATATCCACTGTTGAATTAATTTGAAGCGATATAATAAGTACAAAATTGTGCGAGTTTTTAATTGTGTGGTCCAATTGTTATTTGATTTCTATTTATTATTTAAAGTGCATTTAATATCACACTGGTTTTTAGAATATTATACTATACAACCTTATGTTTTATTAATTTACCCAATCGAAGCCTCATAAGGGCCGGTTATTTGTACGCATATCCCCTAATGCGCTCAGTAAGGTTCAAACAACATATTAATATGAAAATAAAGTATCTGCAAAGAAAATAACCCAATACTATATAATTTGACCTTATTAAAAAATTTGCACTTTTGCACACTTATTTGTACAAATGCACTTTAGCAGATCGTAATGGTGGCTCTTATTTAACAAACTTATGTTTATCCTCTACCGATCTACGATGGTGTATGATCAAGTGTCAGTCGCTAAAAGTGTCAAAAATCCAATTTAATAAATCTGGATTTGCGATTTTGGACCATATTCATGGACATTTTAAGTCACTTTATAGACATAAAAAGTTAAACAAATGTTACGATTATAGTTAGAAATCATTCCAAACTACATTTTAATCCAAAAAATAACATTCTACGATGAATAGAACTGGAAATAATAGTGTTTGAAATATCGAAAAAATGTTCACTATTTAAGTGCATTTTGCACTAAGTGCACATAAGTCTTTTCCCAAGTTTTATCCTATTTCACACACTACAATCTATCCTCTATCCAATGAAAAAAGTTTCAGATTAAACGGCCCTGTAGAACCGAAGTTATTTATGTTTAAAAATAGTCACTCGAAAATTTCAAATTCTCTTGGTCACATAGTCTAGTGGTTATCAATCACGTTAATGAAACCTAAGTTCGCGGGTTCGAAATCCAATATTGACCTGACCATTCTTAATTTTTTTGCAAAAAAAATTATTTTTATTTTTTCACTAAAATCGCTCTAACTTCGGTTCTGGTGGTCCAAATTCAATAAAATTGGTATATTCTTTGCCGTAATTTTTTTCTTAATCTTTTGAGAAGGGGTTATTTTTGGCCCCAAAAAAATTAAAAAAAAGGGCCAAAATAACGCGATATTTTTCGACCCTTAAAATTCGTAATTTTAATTATATATGTTAAGATAAAAGATAGCGGAGTTAATTTGATACTTTTTACAGGTACTTTTGGCGCAATACGCTAAATTATAATGGAATAGCGATTTGTTAAAAAAAAAATTTTTCGTCCCTTTTTATAAATATTATATTTCACACGATCGCCTGCCGCTCCAGTTTTATAATACCTCCGGCGCTGTGATTAACGCTGTTAGATAGATAATTTAACGCACTATAAGTCTGTGTAAACAAATCTCCCGTAAGTTAAGTAGTTTTCGAGCTAGACGATTTCCCGCGAAGCAAGTTTGAAGCGCGAAATTATAATTTTGGCCCTCATTTTTTTAATATCATCCTTGGAGCAAAACCGATAGCATATTTGAATTCCCCGTATGGATATTGACTGTATAGAATGTACCTTAACCAACTAAAGTTAAAAATAAAAAATTATTCGATAAAAACTACTTTACAAATTCTGGCCCTTTTTGGCCCCTATTGCCGACATATTTTTTGTACCCCCATTCGATAGGAACGTAGCCCCAATGGTCTTCTACGAGTTTCATAAAAGAATTAGTGGATTCCTACCCGCGTTGTCGAATTAAACATTTCGGAAATAAGTTTTCCAAAAAAGACGGACAAAAACGTACAAATTTACAGCCCCTTTTTCCACCCGAAATTTTAATAAATATCTTACCCCCATTCGATACGAAGGTAGTACCACTCTTCCCCTTTCCAACCGCGTTACTTTCCTCCCCGTACGATTAATATTAGCCGAGTTATAGCGGATCCCGCAAAGTCATTTTGTCCGTTTTTTCAACTTTGACGGACATTTTCGGAAAAAAGGCGTGGTAATCTTTTTTGAAAAAAAAAACGAATTCACTAATTAATCCCTTCTATCGTATCCCGGCGTCGGCTAAGCAATAACCTAGGGTTTTTTCGAGCCACTGTAGAGCGCCTTTCAAAAAAATTTTAAAATTGTCGAAAAAATGACGGTTTTTTGTCCGCCGTGTCCGTCGAAGGGTTAGATTTAATAATGTTAGAGTTGCTAATATCTTAGAATTCCGAGCCGCTCCCCTGGTGAGAAAATAAAAACATTTGGTCAGTTCCTTCATCGAAAAGTCCCCCAGAAACCCAAGTTAACCTATATAGTTAGCGATGGCCTGCGGCTTTAGGAGCGGCCGCGGTATTCACCTCCCTCATAGCGGCCGCGGCGGTGTTGCGTCAAATGGAGAAATATTTATCCCACCAAGGGTTCCACCTTGGTGTAGTGGTTGCTTTGAATTCACATCTCCTGTAGGTCGTGGGTTCGATCCTCACATGGGCCAGGGCAGTTTTCGTTTCGGCACGAATGCTTTAAAGGGACCTGCCAGGGCGCGTCTCTGCCTTGCATCCTTAAGTGGTAGCTAAATGAGTACTGGAGTTTCCTCTGGGGAGTAAAGTTCTGGGGGGACCGCACTGGAAATAAGTCGTCAGACTTTGAGATTAATCCCTGGCATAGCGGCCGATTTACTTTACTTTTAATCATTATAAAATCTAGCTAACTTTTAAGCTTAATTGGTAAATTGATCAATAATTGATTAATTGGCACTACTCATATATACTGTACATAATATACACCATGACCCGTAATATCGTGTCATATTCTCATGACACGGACCCCCCCCCCCCCCCCCCCCCAAATTGTTCTACAAATCTTTATCATATTGCTTGAAATTTGAAACACAACTAGTTCCATTTACCGTGGTTGTTACCATGAAGCCGGAATTTTCGATTTCACCTTTAAATTTTATTCATAAGCGTTTTAAAAAAGTGTATTTTCGACCTTTAAATTTTATTCATAAGCGTTTTAAAAAAGTGTATTTTCGCACCCTCCGTATCGTGGCCATTCTTCAATATGTAACAATGTCTGAATTTCGTTGAGAAACAGCTGAGAAATACGCACTCAAAGATTGCAAGAATTATTGTTCACTGCAGGCCATTTATTCTATTTAATAAATACACAATATGACACTATATTACGGGACATGGTGTATATATATATGTAGCCAAAGGAACCGCCACTGCGAATAACAACTGTCAACTAAAGAAAGCTATATTATATTTCGGCCCATTACGGGTCTTTATCAAATACTGAAATGTTGATGATGAAACTGGTGCTGATGTGAGTGAGAGCAATTCTGTATTTGATAAAGACTCGTAATGGGCCGTAATTATTTTTTTGATTTGTAGTGCAATAATTCTAGAATATTACTACTACTAGGTCGAGCGAACTCGGACAGTGGAAATGAGATCCTTCCAGGCTTCCCGATTCTCCATAGTTGTCGCAATTTCGTTTCTCCCAAGTTCAGTATCCCTTTCAAGTCGATCTATATATGTTATGGCAGGTCGTCCACGACTACGCGTTCCATGAGTTGGTTGCCAGAGAAGTAGATCTGGTATGACCTCGTCTTTACTTCGCCAGCAGTGCCCACTGAATTAAGATCCATCTGCGTTTTAAGAATCTGCGAATTAAGAGCCATCTGCGTTCACGGAGGGTGGTTGATACAGGTGGTATTGTACCATAAAGCTCGGCGTTTGTCATGTGTTGTCTCCAGCTGATGTTTAGGGCTGCCCTTAGTAGTCTTGTGTAGCAACCATCAATTCGTTGTTCAAGTGATTTAGTCAGTGTCCAGGTCTCACCCCCGTGTAAAAATACACTTTCCACTGTGGCTCGAAAGAACTTAGTCTTCAGGTGCCTGGAGAGATCTGATTTCCAGATGGTATCCATTTTTGATAGAGCTACCCAAGCCTTTGCTTTCCTAACTTCTATGTCCTTTTTGCTACTCTCTATCCATGATCCAAGGTACTGGAAGTCATCGACCTTCCTTAGTTGATTATTATCAATGGTTGTCAAGTTTCCATCAATATTAAAGGTCATGAATTCGGTCTTGGTAGCATTTATATGCAATCCAACCTCCTTAGCAGCCCTCTCCACTTTATTTAGTAGAAGCTGTGCATCTGCTAGCGCATTAGAGAGCAGGGCGATTTCATCCGCAAAGTCGGTGTCTGTGACTGTAGTTGCCGGATATCTACTACTTCTGCGTTCTTGAAGTGTGAATCCCAGATCTTCACCCTTTGTGGCCGTCCTCATTGCGTAATCCAGCACAATTACAAATAGTAATGGTGCTAATGTGTCACCTTGCAGTACGCCAGCCAGGATTGAGAAAAACTCAGTTTCACCATCTAGTGAGAGTACCTGCGCTTCTGTGTCACAATATAACAATCCAATGCCAGCAACAATTACTTCTGGTATTCCATAAGCTCTTAGGATTTCAAGCATTTTGCCTCTATGTCGAATGCCTTCTTGAAGTCCACAAAAGTCATGACTGCGGGGAGATTCTTTGACTTAATTCCTTCAATCAGTCTCCGTAGTGCAAGTATCTGAGCTATTGTTGATCTACTTGGTCGAAATCCGTTTTGGCTCTTACGCAGTAGTTTCTCTATGTGAGGCCTAATCCTATATAGAATCATTTTATTGTAGATTTTGGCAGCTACCACAAGCAGACAGATCCCACGATAGTTTGTTGGTATGCCGAGGTCTCCTTTCTTGGGGAGAGACTTTAGTTGACCTTTAGTCCAAATTGGTGGTGGATTTTCCCCTTTAAACATCCGGTTGCAAACATTCAATAATGGTCTATTTAGCACTCCGGTTTTCCATACCTCCGCTGGGATTTCATCTAATCCACTCGCTTTATTATTGGACATGCTTTTAATGCTTCTTTGGAGTTCGGCAGGTGTGAAGTCCCCTGTTTCTATAGGTAGTGTCTTGTCATATATTTTCCTTGTAGCGCTGACCTCGATGTTTGGTGGCTGCCCAAGCAAGTTGCTGAAGTGATTTTTCCACTTCCCAACACGTTCTTCAGGACTATCGGCTTTGAGGCGCCCCTTTGCACAACTTTTCCAACCAGATACCTCATTTACAGTTTGCCAGGTAAGTCTTGATTGTTACTGTATGTGAGCAGTTGTAATTGCTTCAGTTTTATCCTGTATGTACTTTTCCTGGCTGATGTTGTAGGCCAATTTAAGATCGTCCTTAGCTTTCTCAACCTTGTTAATGTTTTCGGTTGTTGGTTGTTCGGTTTTAACTTTGTAGGCTATCTTAAGATCTTCTCTCTTACAAGTAACCTCAGAGTTTTGCCATGGCACATACTGTTTTTGTTTAGGTTTCTGGGGGATATGCTTCTTAGCTGATTCCTTGTGGGCTGTTATTATATTCTGGTATATTGAATCGGTGGATTGGTCTTCATCCATTGACTGAAGTGCTTCAAAGCGGTTTTGAACTTCTACTGTATAAGCATCCTTTTCAGCATTGTCAGTTCTGAGTTTCTCCCAGTCATAGTTGATTTGCTTGCTTGTCCTGGGTTTGCTGGCTCTCAAACTGAGTCTGATCTCTGCAGTCACAATTCTGTGGTCCGAACCAATTAGGTTGAACGAGCTGTATGCCTCGCAGTTTATCATGCTGTTTCTCCACTTTTTGTTTATAAGGATGTAATCCAGTTGTGCTTTGGTTCCATTAGGGTAGTGAAAGGTCCATAGCTTCCCCTTACTCTTTTCGAATGTGTTGTTTGTTGGTATCAATTCACATTCTTCCATTAGGTCTAAAAGTAAGTACCCATTTCTGTTAGAACTGGTGTTATAGGTGTAACCCTTGATGTCTTCTGGGCCAATTTGCGCATTCAGGTCACCAGCAATGACTTTAACATTGTGTTTCGGGATGTCCTTAATAAGTCCAGTCAGTTCTTCATAAAACTTGACTGCTTGTTCTGGCTCTGATGCATTGGTTGGACTGTAGCAACATATAACTGTTGTCTTGGGATTCCCATCAAATGTTGCGATCATAACCCTGGAATTTATAGATTCGATGTTGTTTAGGGTCTTAAGTGCAAATGGGCTTAGCAGAATTCCTACTCCACCAATTGATGCATTGGCCGAGTTTCTTACTGCTGAGCTTGTTACTAACGTCCATCCATTTCCAATGTCATTGTACTTCATGGCAGTGTCTTCATGACAAATCCTTATTAAATTAAATTGCTTATTTGAAAAAGATAGAGAGAGCTATCGAAAGCTAATAATAAAAAAAGTAATTTTTAGTGATTGATCATATAGTTGTCACCTTTTGAATTCTTAATGAGATTTCATAAAATTTGAAACAGAGTCAGTTTCACCTCCCTCCTCCTTGCTGGGTGAGCCAGAATTTTTATTTTCACTTTCATTCTTTAGCTATAAGCGTTTAAAAAAGGTGTCTCCGGTGATATTTCACCAGTTACACTCCAGTTATTCTTCATTGTTCATTATTATTAATTAATCATATAAAATGATATTACACTAAAATGATAAGATTGCACTTCACAAGTAAAAGGTTGAACGAGTACCTGAATAAAATCGTGCAAAATATCGAGTAAATATAGTTATGTACAAGGCACGAAAAGAAAACAACACATGTCGAATATTTGTAATATACAACAGATTATAATGTGAACTGTGTAGGCAGTAGTGGCTGGGTCAGTTCGCCGTGAAATGAGGCAAGTCGGGTTCGATAGAGAAGTAGTTTAAAATAGTATTGTGCTTTTGGCTGAATGTACGACCCCAGGTACCGTAGCACTCGTGTAGGAAGTTTGCATCCAGGATACTTTGACGGGATGGGGTCAAGCGCACCAGTCTAGATAGATTGCTCTTGGTAGAGTATCGATGAAACAGTAAGGATGGTAGTTCCGGGAGGCTGTAGTGTGATCTAGCAGACTCGCAAAGGTGACCAAGGCCACTGTACTTGTTCCCACGAATGTAATTCCTGAGTAATGCTATTTTTAGGGAGCATGCGAGTTTCGGGTGCGGTATCTGCGCGATACGAAACAGCTTGCTGGTACATTCCCTGTATGCATCTAAAATTAAGGGCCTCAGACCCATAGCATAATAAAGCGTGTCGTTGCTGATGTAGCATCCCACATGTAGAATACTCCTAAGGCTGACTCTATACGCCGTTTCGATGCGATCCTACTATACTACTATGATCGGCATGCTGCATTGCAGCTGCATTTTTAAGAATGCTGTGCCGGCTTGTCAACAAAATTGCACCGCCACAACTCCCTATCACCCATGACATTTGCTAGATCATCCGCATCTTTAAGGCCAGTGTCCTTTAAGATGCGTCTCAAGAAAGTCATAGGCTGTCCACCATGCTTATTCACTCCATGAGGCTGCCAAAGTACAAGATTATGCACTGGCTGGTCCTCACGGCGAAAGCAATGTCCTGCAAAGCGGAGGCGATTTTGTTCTAGTGTCAAGCTTGGGGGAACCAATGAGACACCTCCAATGTTATATAGTGTCTGGTTGGAGATTTGTGCATTGTACTTGACACAATGTACCCGGCGTAGCATTCTTGTGAATGTGCCATCCAGAGATTTGGTGTCCTCAGCAGTTAGAGCCCAGCATGGACTCCCATAGAGGAGTACTGGAACTACTGCTGCTCTAAATAATCGGACCTTAAGTTTCCGATTAATTCTAGGTGACTTCCAAATCCTGGAAAGCCTATTCAAGGCTGCCCATGCCTTTCCCTTACGTATTCGAAGGTCCTCACCTGACTTCCGGATCCATGATCCCAGGTAACAGAAGTCGTCCACATGCTCAAGCATACCATCCTTTGAGCTTATGCTCATCCGGTCAGAGACTTGCTGAGGACTTTCAAAGTTAACTGTCAGAATTTTGGTCTTTCTGGAGTTAATAAAAAGACCAACACTAGAAGCAGCATGTTCTAACGAGCTGAGGAGCCGCTGGGCTCCCTCTAATGATTCTGAGAGTACTCCTAAGTCATCAGCAAAGTCTAGATCAGTTAGGTACTTGGCAGGATTTCCTCGACTTCTGGAGCCAGTAGGTGGAGTTATCATCATCCCATCATCATTATGATGATCTAAGGACATGCGTAGAACATAGTCAACCACAATAATGAACAAGAATGGTGCAAGTGTGTCTCCTTGGAGGACGCCCCATAACACTTCAAATGGTTCTGTGTCACCGTCAACAGTAGACACAAATGTTGTCGAACCATCGTATACTGATCTGATTGCTGCAATAATTTCATCAGGGATCCCATATAATGAAAGTATGCTGAACATACGTGAGCGAGAGACTGAATCAAAGGCCTTGAAGAAGTCAACAAAGATAACAGCCAGATGCCTGTCTTTCTTTTTTGATAACTCTTCAATTATCCTTCTAAGTGCCAAAATGGGTTCCATGGTCCCACGACCTTTACGGAACCCATTCTGATTTCCACGTAGCAGTCTCTCAATGGGATCCCTGATGCGATTTAATAGAATTCTATTGTATAGTTTTGCAGCAATCGAGATCAATGAGATTCCCCGAAAAGAACCATAGAGTGTTAGGTTGCCCTTCTTGGGAACTGGCACCAACTTATTTGTTTTCATTTCTTGTGGGACTCTTGTTGTACGGTACATGTCTACTATGATGGGATAGATGAGCTTTAAACACTCAGGTATTTTAAAGACCTCAGGGGGAACACCATCTACTCCACTGGCACGATTGGTCTTAATGCTCTTTGCAGCAGCCTTCACTTCTGCAAAGGAGATATCGCCAATGGGAATATCTGGGAGTACAGACTCAGACACTTTTACTTCTATAAAGTTATCAGGCAATACCCTGTCATTATTGAGGAGCTTTTCAAAGTGGGCTTTCCAACCATTGAGGCGATCGGCTGGTGATTCAGCCTTAACCTTGGTGGTTGGTTGGCTTTTCCGCCCAGTAAGCAGATTGATCGATTTCCATGCCTGGGATGATTGCCTGCTGTCATCAGCATCATTGATGGTATCAACCTGTTGGTTTATTAGCTCCTGTAGATTAACAGAGTACTGCCTGTTCAGGGACCTAGATGCAGCTTTAACTGCATTCTTGGCCGCTGTAGTCTGTTTGAGTCGGGACTCTTTCTGCGCCTTATGAAGGTCATTTCGGCACTTCTGAATTTTGTTGTCAGTCCAGGGGGCCCTTTTCCTGTTTCGAGGGTATACAGGAACTGTTTCTGCAGCTGCTAACTTAACTGCTTCTGTAAAGGCAGTATAGCCCTCACAGTGATCTGCCGCCTCAGAGGCAAGAGCCTCATACCTGTTGCTCAGCTGTAGTGTGAAGCTGGATCTCACACTTGGCTGTTGCAACAGAGAGGACCAGTCATGCCGTGGCAAGGCAGATTTCGTTGTTCTGCTAGCACGCAGACTAAGTCTTACCTTGGCCACAATAAGGCGGTGATCACTGGAGAAGGGTCGAAGTGTAAATGCATTACAGTCTTGTATAGAGCTCCTGTATTTCCTACGAAACAGAATATGGTCTATCTGGGACTTGTGACCACTGGGTCCACTATGAGTCCATAGCTTTCCAGTTCGCTTCTTGAACTGGGTTCCAGCCGAAAACAATCCATTTCCAGAGATAAAATCCTGAAGATGGACAGAATTTCGGTTATCCAATGTCACTGTGATCAACGCAATAAAACTCTTGAAAATATGTAAATCACCAGACAGCAGGAGTCTAACAGTAGAGCACATTATCAATGCCAACACCTGTCAATTTACTACAGCCATTACCAGTATTTTAAACAGATAATATTGACAGAAAAGAGTCTACAATATCTGTGGAGAGCTCCTCTCGTAGGTTAAAATAACGCCAGTCGGGGTCGTTGTCTCGTAGAAAAACCAGTCCTTTGGCAATTGGTCGCGTTGTTGCTGCAAGTATCACTGTCTCATCATTGATTCCCTCAATAATGTCTGGATAGAAGTTGGTAGCTGGGCCAACGTTACTGCTTACTGTCCTAATGAATGTGACATTGTTGTCTTCTTCGCTGATCTCCTCAACAACAACTGTGTTGTGTGCAGCTAGTGTAGGAGAATGTGGAAGATATGAACAGTCACCCACTGCATTCACACAGTCATCCACAGTCATTACCTTGCCGCTCACAACCGTCCCAGTGAGGTTGATTCACAATGTCTATATTGGCAGGTGTGCGTGTGGCTATCGTTATGGGGGTGTGTGATTGGTCCGGGGGGTTATTAATTGTTATATCAAATACAATAGGAGTTTTAGTTTTGGAAATTGTGTGGGCGTGGGCCACATTGTTGGTGGGATTAGCATCCACCATTGGTACAGAGTCTGAAACTTGTCCAATCTTGGTTCTGATACTAGCACCATGACCTGGCTTTGTTCTGATTCTTGAGCCACGATGGACCTCGGGGGGTAATGATGAACCGCGTCCGGCCTCTGTTGTGATCGGTGAACTGCGTCCAGCCTCTGTCGGGATCGGTGAACTGCGTCCGGCCTATGTAGGGATCGGTGAACCGCATCCGACGTCTTTAGGGATCGCTGAACCGCGTCCGTCCTCTGTATGGATCGGTGAACCACGTCCGGCATCTGTAGGGATCGGTGAACTGCATTCGACCTCGGTAGGGATCGCTGAGCCACGTCCGACCTCGGTGGGGATATGTGAACCATGTCCGACCTCGGTAGGGATCAGTGAACCACGTCCGACCTCGGTAGGGATATGTGAACCACGTCCGGCATCTGTAGGGAACGGTGAACCACGCCCAGCCTCTGTAGGGATCAGTGAACCGCATCCGGCCTCTGTAGGGATCGGTAAACCACGTCCGGTGTCTGTAGGGATCGGTGAACCGCTTCGACTTCTGTATGGATCAGTGAAATGCGTCCGACCTCTGTAGGGATCGGTGAAACGCGTCCGGCCTCTATAGGGGTCGGTGAAACGCGTCTGATATCGGTAGAGGTTGGTGGACTGTGACGGACCTTGGAGCAGATAGATGCAGCGCGTCCGTTGCCGGGGGAGATTCTTGAACCGCGACTAGCATTCAGTGGTCGGGGTATCCTGGTTGGGGCGTCATTGGGTGTTGGCGCAGGGCCCCAACTGCGTGTTAAGCGGCGCGGTGGGGTGCACTGCATTCTCATGTTTAGCTTTTAGAACTTCTAAGAATCCTTCAAAATTATAGTAGTTTTGTGGCAGTTATAACAACTGTCAGACAGTTAGGGCAGTAGGTGGAATAATAAATTATAAATACTTTATAAATACTTTATAGTGATTTGTTGGTACTGGTGGAAAGCTGGCCATGCAAGGATTTCAAATATGTAAAAACATTTGAATTTGGTTGGGAAATAGCTGAGATATGAGCAAAAATACAAATTATCAGACATAAGCTTGATGAAATGGCCACTACTATATCTACAACATCCCCCTCCAAATACGTTTAAACGAGTAGCCTCACAACAAATGCGTCACTATCTTAACTTAATGCGCCTTAGCGTACTTCTCTATGCTGTAAATTTGGCGCTATTATATAGTAGTAGTAGTAGTAGTAGTAGTAGTAGTAGTAGTAGTAGTAGTAGTAGTAGTAGTAGTAGTAGTAGTAGTAGTAGTAGTAGTAGTAGTAGTAGTAGTAGTAGTAGTAGTAGTAGTAGTAGTAGTAGTAGTAGTAGTAGTAGTAGTAGTAGTAGTAGTAGTAGTAGTAGTAGTAGTAGTAGTAGTAGTAGTAGTAGTAGTAGTAGTAGTAGTAGTAGTAGTAGTAGTAGTAGTAGTAGTAGTAGTAGTAGTAGTAGTAGTAGTAGTAGTAGTAGTAGTAGTAGTAGTAGTAGTAGTAGTAGTAGTAGTAGTAGTAGTAGTAGTAGTAGTAGTAGTAGTAGTAGTAGTAGTAGTAGTAGTAGTAGTAGTAGTAGTAGTAGTAGTAGTAGTAGTAGTAGTAGTAGTAGTAGTAGTAGTAGTAGTAGTAGTAGTAGTAGTAGTAGTAGTAGTAGTAGTAGTAGTAGTAGTAGTAGTAGTAGTAGTAGTAGTAGTAGTAGTAGTAGTAGTAGTAGTAGTAGTAGTAGTAGTAGTAGTAGTAGTAGTAGTAGTAGTAGTAGTAGTAGTAGTAGTAGTAGTAGTAGTAGTAGTAGTAGTAGTAGTAGTAGTAGTAGTAGTAGTAGTAGTAGTAGTAGTAGTAGTAGTAGTAGTAGTAGTAGTAGTAGTAGTAGTAGTAGTAGTAGTAGTAGTAGTAGTAGTAGTAGTAGTAGTAGTAGTAGTAGTAGTAGTAGTAGTAGTAGTAGTAGTAGTAGTAGTAGTAGTAGTAGTAGTAGTAGTAGTAGTAGTAGTAGTAGTAGTAGTAGTAGTAGTAGTAGTAGTAGTAGTAGTAGTAGTAGTAGTAGTAGTAGTAGTAGTAGTAGTAGTAGTAGTAGTAGTAGTAGTAGTAGTAGTAGTAGTAGTAGTAGTAGTAGTAGTAGTAGTAGTAGTAGTAGTAGTAGTAGTAGTAGTAGTAGTAGTAGTAGTAGTAGTAGTAGTAGTAGTAGTAGTAGTAGTAGTAGTAGTAGTAGTAGTAGTAGTAGTAGTAGTAGTAGTAGTAGTAGTAGTAGTAGTAGTAGTAGTAGTAGTAGTAGTAGTAGTAGTAGTAGTAGTAGTAGTAGTAGTAGTAGTAGTAGTAGTAGTAGTAGTAGTAGTAGTAGTAGTAGTAGTAGTAGTAGTAGTAGTAGTAGTAGTAGTAGTAGTAGTAGTAGTAGTAGTAGTAGTAGTAGTAGTAGTAGTAGTAGTAGTAGTAGTAGTAGTAGTAGTAGTAGTAGTAGTAGTAGTAGTAGTAGTAGTAGTAGTAGTAGTAGTAGTAGTAGTAGTAGTAGTAGTAGTAGTAGTAGTAGTAGTAGTAGTAGTAGTAGTAGTAGTAGTAGTAGTAGTAGTAGTAGTAGTAGTAGTAGTAGTAGTAGTAGTAGTAGTAGTAGTAGTAGTAGTAGTAGTAGTAGTAGTAGTAGTAGTAGTAGTAGTAGTAGTAGTAGTAGTAGTAGTAGTAGTAGTAGTAGTAGTAGTAGTAGTAGTAGTAGTAGTAGTAGTAGTAGTAGTAGTAGTAGTAGTAGTAGTAGTAGTAGTAGTAGTAGTAGTAGTAGTAGTAGTAGTAGTAGTAGTAGTAGTAGTAGTAGTAGTAGTAGTAGTAGTAGTAGTAGTAGTAGTAGTAGTAGTAGTAGTAGTAGTAGTAGTAGTAGTAGTAGTTTATATATAACGAGAAAAAAATCACATGCTAAGATTCTTATTGTACATATTGTAAATATTGATTATACTAAGTTATTTTTAAACTGAAAGATTCTTAGCAAGTAAAAAATATAGTTATATGAACTTTCTGTAAATGCTGGTAATTCATTATGTTGATAATTACATATGTTTAACAGGGGAGTGTTGTGGACCTAAGTGGCCTTGTAATTAAATAAAATGTGTTGGTACCGATAGCAGTTTGGTAGTGGTGACAATTTGATATATGGCTATTGTCAGATTGTTGTCCTGTTTTTTCAGTCTTTATTCCTGTACCGTATTCTAGCAGTTTTAGTGCATTCAATTCAATATCATTGGTTATACTGTTATTGGTGTTGTGAATTAAACATATGTAAGATGTTAGCCCTTTTTAATTAAATCTGAAAGATTAAGACATTTATTTCAATCAATCTGAACAGTTGGGACAGTGCTGGAATGTCTCAGTCTGCAACAGTCACCGACTTTGCGGATGACATGCTAAGGAGGTTGGATTGCATATAAATGCTACAAAGACCGAATTCATGACCTTTAATGTTGATGGGAACTTGACAACCATTGATAATAATCAACTAAGGAAGGTTGACGACTTGACAGTACCTTGGATCACGGATAGAGAGTAGCAAAAAGGAAATAGAAGTTAGGAAAGCAAAGGCTTGGGTAGCTCTATCAAAAATGGATACCATCTGGAAATCAGATCTCTCCAGGCACCTGAAGACTAAGTTCTTTCGAGCCACAGTGGAAAGTGTATTTTTATACGGGGGTGAGACCTGGACACTGACTAAATCACTTGAACAACGAATTGATGGTTGCTACACAAGACTATTAAGGGCAGCCCTAAACATCAGCTGGAGACAACACATGACAAACGCCGAGCTTTATGGTACAATACCACCTGTATTATTATTATTAGTAGATTACGATTCAGTGGGCATTGCTGGCGAAGTAAAGACAAGGTCATACCAGATCTACTTTTCTGGCAACCAACTCATGGAAAGCGTAGTCGTGGACGACCGGCCAAAACATATATAGATCAACTTGAAAGGGATACTGAACTTGGGAGAAACTAAATTGCGACAACTATGGAGAATCTGGAAGCCTGGAAGGATCTCATTTCCACTGTCTGAGTTCGCTCGACCTAGTAGTACTGTAGTAGTATAAACAAACACAATAGGGCTGTCTGACTGCCGTCGGTTAGTTAGGTAATTTGTAATTTATTAACAGATTTGTATAAACCTTAACATCTTACCTCTATTCCCAAAATGTTATTGGTAACATATACCTCAGTCCTGACCACATTGAAAGTGTCTCCTCCAAATTCAACATACCAGAAGGCGGCTGGAGGAGAAGGTGCAACAAGCACCTTGAAGCATGTTGATAAGTCCCCGTCATTCCCTGCCACTTCTGATGATGTTTTTTCTATTAAATCTATTTCCGGCTGAATATAAAATAATAAATCAATAAATTAATAATCTCCAATAATATATTGTCACCTCAAATTGGATGATTTGATTCGCAAGTAATTCATTTAGCACCAAATATATTTTCTGCTGCAACAATTTACTGCTCTTAATTTAAACATTATCTCTACACCATAAATAATTACTCACCCCGAAAATAATTATTCATTCCACACAATATTCATAACTCAAAAAAACTTATCCCTAATTAATTAATTTTTAATTAAATACGATTCTTTTCGCACCATTATCATAGTCCGGTGTACAAGGATAGGATAACTCCCTCTTGAAATGACTCCCTAGTCATCTCAGCCTAGGCTGAGAACACTCCCCAGTTATCTCAGCCTAGGCTGAGAACACTCCCCAGTTATCTCAGCTCACCAGGTATCTCATGACTGCGACTGTTATCTCTTGCGACCGATACCACGCGCTCAGCCTTAGACTGAGATGATTCCCCTAATTGAGTTATAATTGATATCCGTACCTGTGTTATTTTCGTATATTACAAAAATAAAACTGTAACCTATGTTATTAAGATATCGTTTATTGTTTCGGTTAGAAAAGCCCGCAACTGTAACCTGCTCCTTTCCGTTTATTAAGAAATAAACTGGGGAGTGTTCTCAGCCAAGGCTGAGAAAACTGGGGAGTCATATTTTGAGGGGGAGGAGTTAGCTTAGCTGTTACACCGGCAGTGAACCGTGATTTTTTATTCCCATAATATGTTTCATCGGTTTAATAATCATTAGACCCTGCTGAACAATATTTAGGAGGGTGTCGCCCCTACAACTTTGAGCATTTCTCATAAATCGTGCTACCGAGGTGTTTATCTGAAGCTGCCATGTTTTAAACACACAATTGTTACAGGATTTACCCCAAACTTGACTAAACCAATGATTGTGAATTCGCACCGCAAACTTAATATATTATTATTTTGTGTCTATTTGCTTTTATTGTACAATAATATGTGATATTGTTTCATTTATGAATGATACAATCAAAATTTGATTACACCCTAACAATATGCCACCATACCATATACCAACAACATTACCACCATATTATAATATTATATATATAATATATAGTATATACATATTATGTGTTTTTTATTATATATATAATATTGTATATTATATATATAATATATACATAGAAAATATTATTATAAATATTCCCCTTTAACAAGAGGGGCAAGAGAATAAATTACACGATGTTAGATGCAAGAATATTTGGGACACGGTGTTAGATGCAAGAATATTTGGGACACGGTGTTAGATGCAAGAATATTTGGGACACGGTGTTAGATGCAATAATATTTGGGACACGGTGTTAGATGCAAGAATATTTGGGACACGGTGTTAGATGCAAGAATATTTGGGACACGGTGTTAGATGCAAGAATATTTGGGACACGATGTTAGATGCAAGAATATTTGGGACACGGTGTTAGATGCAAGAATATTTGGGACACGATGTTAGATGCAAGAATATTTGGGACACGGTGTTAGATGCAAGAATATTTGGGACACGATGTTAGATGCAAGAATATTTGGGACACGGTGTTAGATGCAAGAATATTTTGACACGGTGTTAGATGCAAGAATATTTGGGACACGGTGTTAGATGCAAGAATATTTGGGACACGGTGTTAGATGCAATAATATTTGGGACACGATGTTAGATGCAAGAATATTTGGGACACGGTGTTAGATGCAAGAATATTTGGGACACGGTGTTAGATGCAAGAATATTTGGGACACGATGTTAGATGCAAGAATATTTGGGACACGGTGTTAGATGCAAGAATATTTGGGACACGGTGTTAGATGCAAGAATATTTGGGACACGGTGTTAGATGCAAGAATATTTGGGACACGATGTTAGATGCAAGAATATTTGGGACACGGTGTTAGATGCAAGAATATTTGGGACACGGTGTTAGATGCAAGAATATTTGGGACACGGTGTTAGATGCAAGAATATTTGGGACACGGTGTTAAATGCAAGAATATTTGGGACACGGTGTTAAATGCAAGAATATTTGGGACACGGTGTTAAATGCAAGAATATTTGGGACACGGTGTTAAATGCAAGAATATTTGGGACACGGTGTTAGATGCAAGAATATTTGGGACACGGTGTTAGATGCAAGAATATTTGGGACACGGTGTTAGATGAAAGAATATTTGGGACACGGTGTTAGATGCAAGAATATTTGGGACACGGTGTTAGATGCAAGAATATTTGGGACACGGTGTTAGATGCAAGAATATTTGGGACACGGTGTTAGATGCAAGAATATTTGGGACACGGTGTTAGATGCAAGAATATTTGGGACACGGTGTTAGATGCAAGAATATTTGGGACACGGTGTTAGATGCAAGAATATTTGGGACACGGTGTTAGATGCAAGAATATTTGGGACACGGTGTTAGATGCAAGAATATTTGGGACACGGTGTTAGATGCAAGAATATTTGGGACACGGTGTTAGATGCAAGAATATTTGGGACACGATGTTAGATGCAAGAATATTTGGGACACGGTGTTAGATGCAAGAATATTTGGGACACGGTGTTAGATGCAAGAATATTTGGGACACGGTGTTAGATGCAAGAATATTTGGGACACGGTGTTAGATGCAAGAATATTTGGGACACGATGTTAGATGCAAGAATATTTGGGACACGGTGTTAGATGCAAGAATATTTGGGACACGGTGTTAGATGCAAGAATATTTGGGACACGGTGTTAGATGCAAGAATATTTGGGACACGGTGTTAAATGCAAGAATATTTGGGACACGGTGTTAGATGCAAGAATATTTGGGACACGGTGTTAAATGCAAGAATATTTGGGACACGGTGTTAAATGCAAGAATATTTGGGACACGGTGTTAAATGCAAGAATATTTGGGACACGGTGTTAAATGCAAGAATATTTGGGACACGGTGTTAGATGCAAGAATATTTGGGACACGGTGTTAAATGCAAGAATATTTGGGACACGGTGTTAAATGCAAGAAGATTTGGGACACGGTGTTAGATGCAAGAATATTTGGGACACGGTGTTAGATGCAAGAATATTTGGGACACGGTGTTAGATGCAAGAATATTTGGGACACGGTGTTAGATGCAAGAATATTTGGGACACGGTGTTAGATGCAAGAATATTTGGGACACGGTGTTAGATGCAAGAATATTTGGGACACGGTGTTAGATGCAAGAATATTTGGGACACGGTGTTAGATGCAAGAATATTTGGGACACGGTGTTAGATGCAAGAATATTTGGGACACGGTGTTAGATGCAAGAATATTTGGGACACGATGTTAGATGCAAGAATATTTGGGACACGGTGTTAGATGCAAGAATATTTGGGACACGGTGTTAGATGCAAGAATATTTGGGACACGGTGTTAGATGCAAGAATATTTGGGACACGATGTTAGATGCAAGAATATTTGGGACACGGTGTTAGATGCAAGAATATTTGGGACACGGTGTTAGATGCAAGAATATTTGGGACACGGTGTTAGATGCAAGAATATTTGGGACACGGTGTTAGATGCAAGAATATTTGGGACACGGTGTTAGATGCAAGAATATTTGGGACACGGTGTTAGATGCAAGAATATTTGGGACACGGTGTTAGATGCAAGAATATTTGGGACACGGTGTTAGATGCAAGAATATTTGGGACACGGTGTTAGATGCAAGAATATTTGGGACACGGTGTTAGATGCAAGAATATTTGGGACACGGTGTTAGATGCAAGAATATTTGGGACACGGTGTTAGATGCAAGAATATTTGGGACACGGTGTTAGATGCAAGAATATTTGGGACACGGTGTTAGATGCAAGAATATTTGGGACACGGTGTTAGATGCAAGAATATTTGGGACACGGTGTTAGATGCAAGAATATTTGGGACACGGTGTTAGATGCAAGAATATTTGGGACACGGTGTTAGATGCAAGAATATTTGGGACACGGTGTTAGATGCAAGAATATTTGGGACACGGTGTTAGATGCAAGAATATTTGGGACACGGTGTTAGATGCAAGAATATTTGGGACACGGTGTTAGATGCAAGAATATTTGGGACACGGTGTTAGATGCAAGAATATTTGGGACACGGTGTTAGATGCAAGAATATTTGGGACACGGTGTTAGATGCAAGAATATTTGGGACACGGTGTTAGATGCAAGAATATTTGGGACACGGTGTTAGATGCAAGAATATTTGGGACACGGTGTTAGATGCAAGAATATTTGGGACACGGTGTTAGATGCAAGAATATTTGGGACACGGTGTTAGATGCAAGAATATTTGGGACACGGTGTTAGATGCAAGAATATTTGGGACACGGTGTTAGATGCAAGAATATTTGGGACACGGTGTTAGATGCAAGAATATTTGGGACACGGTGTTAGATGCAAGAATATTTGGGACACGGTGTTAGATGCAAGAATATTTGGGACACGGTGTTAGATGCAAGAATATTTGGGACACGGTGTTAGATGCAAGAATATTTGGGACACGGTGTTAGATGCAAGAATATTTGGGACACGGTGTTAGATGCAAGAATATTTGGGACACGGTGTTAGATGCAAGAATATTTGGGACACGGTGTTAGATGCAAGAATATTTGGGACACGGTGTTAGATGCAAGAATATTTGGGACACGGTGTTAGATGCAAGAATATTTGGGACACGGTGTTAGATGCAAGAATATTTGGGACACGGTGTTAGATGCAAGAATATTTGGGACACGGTGTTAGATGCAAGAATATTTGGGACACGGTGTTAGATGCAAGAATATTTGGGACACGGTGTTAGATGCAAGAATATTTGGGACACGGTGTTAGATGCAAGAATATTTGGGACACGGTGTTAGATGCAAGAATATTTGGGACACGGTGTTAGATGCAAGAATATTTGGGACACGGTGTTAGATGCAAGAATATTTGGGACACGGTGTTAGATGCAAGAATATTTGGGACACGGTGTTAGATGCAAGAATATTTGGGACACGGTGTTAGATGCAAGAATATTTGGGACACGGTGTTAGATGCAAGAATATTTGGGACACGGTGTTAGATGCAAGAATATTTGGGACACGGTGTTAGATGCAAGAATATTTGGGACACGGTGTTAGATGCAAGAATATTTGGGACACGGTGTTAGATGCAAGAATATTTGGGACACGGTGTTAGATGCAAGAATATTTGGGACACGGTGTTAGATGCAAGAATATTTGGGACACGGTGTTAGATGCAAGAATATTTGGGACACGGTGTTAGATGCAAGAATATTTGGGACACGGTGTTAGATGCAAGAATATTTGGGACACGGTGTTAGATGCAAGAATATTTGGGACACGGTGTTAGATGCAAGAATATTTGGGACACGGTGTTAGATGCAAGAATATTTGGGACACGGTGTTAGATGCAAGAATATTTGGGACACGGTGTTAGATGCAAGAATATTTGGGACACGGTGTTAGATGCAAGAATATTTGGGACACGGTGTTAGATGCAAGAATATTTGGGACACGGTGTTAGATGCAAGAATATTTGGGACACGGTGTTAGATGCAAGAATATTTGGGACACGGTGTTAGATGCAAGAATATTTGGGACACGGTGTTAGATGCAAGAATATTTGGGACACGGTGTTAGATGCAAGAATATTTGGGACACGGTGTTAGATGCAAGAATATTTGGGACACGGTGTTAGATGCAAGAATATTTGGGACACGGTGTTAGATGCAAGAATATTTGGGACACGGTGTTAGATGCAAGAATATTTGGGACACGGTGTTAGATGCAAGAATATTTGGGACACGGTGTTAGATGCAAGAATATTTGGGACACGGTGTTAGATGCAAGAATATTTGGGACACGGTGTTAGATGCAAGAATATTTGGGACACGGTGTTAGATGCAAGAATATTTGGGACACGGTGTTAGATGCAAGAATATTTGGGACACGGTGTTAGATGCAAGAATATTTGGGACACGGTGTTAGATGCAAGAATATTTGGGACACGGTGTTAGATGCAAGAATATTTGGGACACGGTGTTAGATGCAAGAATATTTGGGACACGGTGTTAGATGCAAGAATATTTGGGACACGGTGTTAGATGCAAGAATATTTGGGACACGGTGTTAGATGCAAGAATATTTGGGACACGGTGTTAGATGCAAGAATATTTGGGACACGGTGTTAGATGCAAGAATATTTGGGACACGGTGTTAGATGCAAGAATATTTGGGACACGGTGTTAGATGCAAGAATATTTGGGACACGGTGTTAGATGCAAGAATATTTGGGACACGGTGTTAGATGCAAGAATATTTGGGACACGGTGTTAGATGCAAGAATATTTGGGACACGGTGTTAGATGCAAGAATATTTGGGACACGGTGTTAGATGCAAGAATATTTGGGACACGGTGTTAGATGCAAGAATATTTGGGACACGGTGTTAGATGCAAGAATATTTGGGACACGGTGTTAGATGCAAGAATATTTGGGACACGGTGTTAGATGCAAGAATATTTGGGACACGGTGTTAGATGCAAGAATATTTGGGACACGGTGTTAGATGCAAGAATATTTGGGACACGGTGTTAGATGCAAGAATATTTGGGACACGGTGTTAGATGCAAGAATATTTGGGACACGGTGTTAGATGCAAGAATATTTGGGACACGGTGTTAGATGCAAGAATATTTGGGACACGGTGTTAAATGCAAGAATATTTGGGACACGGTGTTAGATGCAAGAATATTTGGGACACGGTGTTAGATGCAAGAATATTTGGGACACGGTGTTAAATGCAAGAATATTTGGGACACGGTGTTAGATGCAAGAATATTTGGGACACGGTGTTAGATGCAAGAATATTTGGGACACGGTGTTAGATGCAAGAATATTTGGGACACGGTGTTAGATGCAAGAATATTTGGGACACGGTGTTAAATGCAAGAATATTTGGGACACGGTGTTAGATGCAAGAATATTTGGGACACGGTGTTAGATGCAAGAATATTTGGGACACGGTGTTAGATGCAAGAATATTTGGGACACGGTGTTAGATGCAAGAATATTTGGGACACGGTGTTAGATGCAAGAATATTTGGGACACGGTGTTAGATGCAAGAATATTTGGGACACGGTGTTAAATGCAAGAATATTTGGGACACGGTGTTAAATGCAAGAATATTTGGGACACGGTGTTAGATGCAAGAATATTTGGGACACGGTGTTAGATGCAAGAATATTTGGGACACGGTGTTAGATGCAAGAATATTTGGGACACGGTGTTAGATGCAAGAATATTTGGGACACGGTGTTAAATGCAAGAATATTTGGGACACGGTGTTAAATGCAAGAATATTTGGGACACGGTGTTAGATGCAAGAATATTTGGGACACGGTGTTAAATGCAAGAATATTTGGGACACGGTGTTAGATGCAAGAATATTTGGGACACGGTGTTAGATGCAAGAATATTTGGGACACGGTGTTAGATGCAAGAATATTTGGGACACGGTGTTAAATGCAAGAATATTTGGGACACGGTGTTAAATGCAAGAATATTTGGGACACGGTGTTAGATGCAAGAATATTTGGGACACGGTGTTAGATGCAAGAATATTTGGGACACGGTGTTAGATGCAAGAATATTTGGGACACGGTGTTAGATGCAAGAATATTTGGGACACGGTGTTAGATGCAAGAATATTTGGGACACGGTGTTAGATGCAAGAATATTTGGGACACGGTGTTAGATGCAAGAATATTTGGGACACGGTGTTAGATGCAAGAATATTTGGGACACGGTGTTAGATGCAAGAATATTTGGGACACGGTGTTAGATGCAAGAATATTTGGGACACGGTGTTAGATGCAAGAATATTTGGGACACGGTGTTAGATGCAAGAATATTTGGGACACGGTGTTAGATGCAAGAATATTTGGGACACGGTGTTAGATGCAAGAATATTTGGGACACGGTGTTAGATGCAAGAATATTTGGGACACGGTGTTAGATGCAAGAATATTTGGGACACGGTGTTAGATGCAAGAATATTTGGGACACGGTGTTAGATGCAAGAATATTTGGGACACGATGTTAGATGCAAGAATATTTGGGACACGGTGTTAGATGCAAGAATATTTGGGACACGGTGTTAGATGCAAGAATATTTGGGACACGGTGTTAGATGCAAGAATATTTGGGACACGGTGTTAGATGCAAGAATATTTGGGACACGATGTTAGATGCAAGAATATTTGGGACACGGTGTTAGATGCAAGAATATTTGGGACACGGTGTTAGATGCAAGAATATTTGGGACACGGTGTTAGATGCAAGAATATTTGGGACACGGTGTTAAATGCAAGAATATTTGGGACACGGTGTTAGATGCAAGAATATTTGGGACACGGTGTTAAATGCAAGAATATTTGGGACACGGTGTTAAATGCAAGAATATTTGGGACACGGTGTTAAATGCAAGAATATTTGGGACACGGTGTTAAATGCAAGAATATTTGGGACACGGTGTTAGATGCAAGAATATTTGGGACACGGTGTTAAATGCAAGAATATTTGGGACACGGTGTTAAATGCAAGAAGATTTGGGACACGGTGTTAGATGCAAGAATATTTGGGACACGGTGTTAGATGCAAGAATATTTGGGACACGGTGTTAGATGCAAGAATATTTGGGACCCGGTGTTAGATGCAAGAATATTTGGGACACGGTGTTTCAGGGATGAATTGTGGTGGGGTGAGTGACGGTAAATTAATTATATTATGTAAATATTATGTAATAGGACAATATGATAGCAAAAATAGCAAAAAATATCAACCGACCGTATTGGGGCTCGATCCCGGTACCTAAGTTTCAATCTTCCGGTTATCACCAGCCGGGTGTGTCTACTGAGCGACCAGATCGGATGAAGATTTCCCTATGGAGGGGGACATCATATTTAGGCTAACTAATCACTCAAAGGAAACGTTATTCCCGTGCTCTGCCAGAAATGGCAACTATGCCTCAAAGAATAACTATTATACAGTGTTGTAGAAACCACTACGTAACCCCGTATGCCAGGCCCAGACTGTTAATTAATAATAATAAGTTAATTGTTGTGGGGTGACCTACCTAACCTAGCCAGCCCTCTCCATGAACGGCGACCTCCTCTAAGGCACAGGGAACTCGACTGCAGCAAAGAAAACTGAAGGCGGCATCGCGTCCAGAACACTGGCAAAACCTCGCTCCCTCATCGACTGGAGTTTGGCCCCGAGGGGCCTCCGCAGTGTGGTTGATGGGGATGTGGGTCTCAGGACACCAAACACCATCTGTGGTACCCACAAGCGTAGTAAATTACATCCACCTGTCTTTACAACCAGTGTGTTAGTTGTGCTTTGGAACCGGCAATGTTCGTCAAGAAGCGACTCGGTTGATCGGTTGGTGATGGTGTAAGTGGTGGCATCAGCATTTATGATCGCAACATGAAATGACGCCATATGTTTGTTTGCCCACACCCCCGCGCAACCAAATCCACTCTCACTCCCCCGACCGCAGCACCCAAACTATCCAGGTAACCCCGGGATAGGGTCACCTCACGCTCCACCTGGAGGCCCCAACTATGGAAGCAAGGAGATCGCCAAACACCTCCCGAAACTCATCGTGGCACTTTACTATCATACATCCGGACTTACAGCTCAGGGCATGGTAGATAGAGAACTCGCCCCCACAACCCTCGCATCAGACTGGAAAATCAGGAGCTACAATGCCATACCGGAGTGAAAGGTTGTCGTATGATCCAGTATTGATGGCTGTGATGTCAATCAACTGCCAGTCTGATGGTTTACAGCTCTTTCTACTGATCTCCATCAGGGTGCTGGGAGAGCTGCTATTGCTGAATCACGCTTCACTGAAAATGTTGTCTCTAGCGTCTCTCGGGATGTCTTGAGAGCCTGGTTCAGCCACATGGTCTGCAGCCTGGAGTGGTGTACCATCCTGTATCGCCTCCAAGACCAAGGTAGTTCCCTTGGTTGACACAATTCTCGCAGGTTCTCGGAGGATCAAAGGATCCTGGAGACCAACTCCCCATTCCGAGCAGGGAGTAGGAGCAATTCCTCACTGGTGTTGCTGGCAGGAAATCCAAGCCGGAACAAACTTGTGGAGGAGAGCAGTCCGGATTGGAGCAATCTCATCGTGACTTGTTCCTAGCATGTCTTTGAGTGATCACTCGGTTGGATAGACACCACAATCCTCTTACTTCGAAGAGATTTCCTCTTCAAAGTAACAGGATTGTTGTGTTGGAGGGATGCAGTTAGAGGAATCAAGGACTGATGACTGCCGGCTAAACTCGAGTAACTGAACTTGTGGTGGTAGAGGTGTTAGTGGGATAATGTCCGAGTCCAGTGGGTTGAATTCCATGGTCGGTAATGACAGTTATCTGAGTTCACATAAGTTCCGGACCAATAGTAGGGTTGCACAATGCACAGGCAAACCCAAACATGGCGATGGAATCTCCTTCTTGAGTCCAACCTTCTCGACAGCAGAACGTTACTGCCGTGTATGAAGAGGCCAGCATGGCCATTATAGGTATTGTACAAGAACAAGGAGGCCCAGTGCCACTAAATCCTAGAATTCCACAATGCAATCAGCTTGTTTACCGAGTTAAATGCATTTCTGGCATCCACAAGAAGCTTTGCTTGGGTATCCTCCTCAAATACTGCATTCATGGCATGTACCGTAGCTTTGATTTCCGCTTTCATGCCCGCTCACAACTGGTCCACCCTGCACTACTGCTGCATGAGGTCAGCCTTAGTCTCCACAATGAGGCAATTTGCAAGGAGGCAATATAAAACCTCTCCGTTACCGATGGGGTGGATGTTGGGTTGTTTATTGATCTACTACTACTACTACTACTACTACTACTACTACTACTACTACTACTACTACTACTACTACTACTACTACTACTACTACTACTACTACTACTACTACTACTACTAGGATCGGCATGCTGCATTGCAGCTGCATTGTTAAGAATGCTGTGCCGGCTTGTCGACAAAATTGCGCCGCCACAACCCCCTATCACCCATGACATTTGCTAGATCATCCGCATCTTCAAGGCCAGTGTCCTTTAAGATGCGTCTCCAGAAAGTCATGGGCTGTCCACCATGCGTATTCACTCCATGAGGCTGCCAAAGTACAAGATTATGCACTGGCTGGTCCTCACGGAGAGAGCAATGTCCTGCAAAGCGGAGGCGATTTTGTTCTAGTGTCAAGCTTGGGGGAACCAATGAGACACCTCCAATATTATATAGTGTCTGGTTGGAGATGTGTGCATTGTACTTGACACAATGAACCCGGCGTAGCATTCTTGTGAATGTGCCATCCAGAGATTTGGTGTCCTCAGCAGTTAGAGCCCAGCATGGACTCCCATAGAGGAGTACTGGAACTACTGCTGCTCTAAATAATCGGACCTTAAGTTTCCGATTAATTCTCGGTGACTTCCAAATCCTGGAAAGCCTATTCAAGGCTGGCCATGCCTTTCCCTTACGTATTCGAAGTTCCTCACCTGACTTCCGGATCCATGATCCCAGGTAACAGAAGTCGTCCACATGCTCAAGCATACCATCCTTTGAGCTTATGCTCATCCGATCAGAGACTTGCTGAGAACTTTCAAAGTTAACTGTCAAAATTTTGGTCTTTCTGGAGTTAATAAAATGACCAACACTAGAAGCAGCATGTTCTAATGAGCTGAGGAGCCGTTGGGCTCCCTCTAGTGATTCTGAGAGTACTCCTAAGTCATCAGCAAAGTCTAGATCAGTTAGGTACTTGGCAGGATTTCCTCGACTTCTGGAGCCAGTAGGTGCAGTTATCATCACCCCATCCTCATTATGATGATCTAAGGACATGCGTAGAACATAGTCAACCACAATTATGAACAAGAATGGTGCAAGTGTGTCTCCCTGGAGGACGCCCCATAACACTTCAAATGGTTCTGTGTCATCGTCAACAGTAGACACAAATGTTGTCGAACCATCGTATACTGATCGGATTGCTGCAATAATTTCATCAGGAATCCCATATAATGAAAGTATGCTAAACATACGTGAGCGGGAGACTGAATCAAAGGCCTCGAAGAAGTCAACAAAGATAACAGCCGGATGCCTGTCTTTCTTTTTTGATAACTTTTCAATTATCCTTCTAAGTGCCAAAATGGGTTCCATGGTCCCACGACCTTTACAGAACCCATTCTGATTTCCACGGAGCACTCTCTCAACGGGATCCCTGATGCGATTTAATAGAATTCTATTGTATAGCTTTGCAGCAATCGAGATCAATGAGATTCCCCGAAAAGAACCATAGTGTTAGGTTGCCCTTCTTGGGAACTGGCACCAACTTATTTGTTTTCATTTCTTGTGGGACTCTTGTTGTACGGTACATGTCTACTATGATGGGATAGATGAGCTTTAAACACTCAGGTATTTTAAAGACCTCAGGGTGAACACCACCTACTCCACTGGCACGATTGGTCTTAATGCTCTTTGCAGCAGCCTTCACTTCTGCAAAGGAGATATCGCCAATGGGAATATCTGGGAGTACAGACTCAGACACTTTTACTTCTATAAAGTTATCAGGCAATACCCTGTCATTATTGAGGAGCTTTTCAAAGTGGGCCTTCCAACCATTGAGGCGATTGGCTGGTGATTCAGCCTTAACCTTGGTGGTTGGTTGGCCTTTCCGCCCAGCAAGCAAGTTGATCGATTTCCATGCCTGGGATGATTGCCTGCTGTCTTCGGCATCATTGATGGCATCAACCTGTTGGTTTATTAGCTCCTGTAGATTAACAGAGTGCTGCCTGTTCAGGGACCTAGATGCAGTCTTAACTGCATTCTTGGCCGCTGTACTCTGTTTGAGTCGGGACTCTTTCTGCGCCTTATATAGGTCATTTCGGCACTTCTGGAATTTGTTGTCAGTCCAGGGGGCTCTTTTCCTGTTTCGAGGGTGTACAGGAACTGTTTCTGCAGCTGCTAACTTAACTGCTTCTGTGAAGGCAGTATAGCCCTCACAGTGATCTGCCGCCTCAGAGGCAAGAACCTCATACCTGTTGCTCAGCTGTAGTGTGAAGCTGGATCTCACACTTGGCTGTTGCTACAGAGAGGACCAGTCATGCCGCGGCAAGGCAGATTTCGTTGTTCTGCTAGCACGCAGACTAAGTCTTACCTTGGCCACAATAAGGCGGTGATCACTGGAGAAGTGTCGAAGTGTATATGCATTACAGTCTTTATAGAGCTCCTGTACTTCCTACAAACAGAATATGGACTATCTGGGACTTGTGACCACTGGGTCCAGTATGAGTCCATATCTTTCCAGTTCGCTTCTTGAACTGGGTTCCAGTCGAAAACAATCCATTTCCAGAGATAAAATCCTGAAGATGGACGGAATTTCGGTTGACACTATTGCTATAGACCCAGGGCGATGTAGGTGATTGATGCAGACTTGCATCAAAGTCTCCCAGGAATGTTAAGAATGCATGCTGATCCACTCCATCAGTAGCTGCTTGTGGATTGTGGTAGAAATTTTCCACCTCCTCTACAGGGGCAACACTAGTGTTGGAGAGTAGCACACAATGAGAACCACCTTAAGAAACTTCTTAGCCAGTCTTCCAGAACATGAGAAGTGGCAACGGATGATGCGTCTCTCCGTTACCGATGGGGTGGATGTTGGGTTGTTTATTGATAGCCACAAGTGCACGAATATCGCCCCAGGGTACCACAGTAATGGCGAGACCACGGGCATGGCCAACCACACAACAGCCCCCCGGAGGTTGGCGCTGTGGGTTTCATATCGTGTTAGGAGGGCACACCAGAACTCACTGTCACTGCCTACTGGACCCATGCTTCCACTGATTGCTCTCGCATTCTTTAAGACTTGCTGGCCAGTTATATTGATGCTTTCAAACTGCAGCAAGTCAGCACATGGCTCGAAGGATTCCATTGGAACTAACATCTGAGGTGGGTGCTTCTCCTCGAGAACATCCCTCACTGTGACACCTAGTGGTTTACCCTCAGCCTGAGTCTTGGGATCCTGAATGGGATCCTGAATGCCTCCCTAGTGGATAATTATCGGTTCAGCGACCATTTATTTTGTTTTGGTATCAAATAATAATTGTTTTCGTGTTTGAATAATTTTTATTGGGAGACTTATAAGTTACAAGTTTATTCGAAAATAAAACGGTACTAAATTTAGAGTATTTGCACCACCAAGAGATTTGATAAATTTCGTTAAAATGTGACTGAGTATTATATTATTTTTATAGAAGGTTGTCTGTTGGAAATTAACAATTTATAAAACTTACTTCATGACCTATTAAGGATATGGTGGATAAGGTGTGGGGGCTAAAGGATCGGCATGCTGCATTACAGCTGCATTTTTAAGAATGCTGTTTGGAGATGTGTGCATTGAACTTGACATAATGAACCCGGCGTAGCATTCTTGTGAATGTGCCGTCCAGAGATTTGGTGTCCTCAGCAGTTAGAGCCCAGCATGGACTCCCATAGAGGAGTAATGGAACTACTGCTGCTCTAAATAACCGGACCTTAAGTTTCCGATTAATTCTCGGTGACTTCCAAATCCTGGAAAGCCTATTCAAGGTTGCCCATGCCTTTCCCTTACGCATTCGAAGGTCCTCACCTGACTTCCGGATCCATGATCCCAGGTATAGATTACAGATTACAAACAAGTATTATTATTATTATTATTATTATTAAGGATTTACACATAGTGTAGGGGTCGCCCCCTGAAATAAAAACGTAATTCATGGAGACTAACAAAAATATACAATTTAGACTGAGTAGCACTATTAAAATAAAGACAATCCAGTATTCGTTATCCGAGAAAATTAAAATATATTTATGTTTAATCCTGTTTGTTCATATGTTGTGCAATGTACGTACTGAAATTGGTAAATAAAAAATATATGTATACAGCAAGTGATAAAAATATATATACAGCAAGTGATAAAAATATATATACAGCAAGTGATAAAAATATATATACAGCAAGTGATAAAAATATATATACAGCAACAGCAGGTATATATACAGCAAGTGATAAAATTATAAATACAGCAACAGAGCAAGTGATGAAAATATATATACATCAACAGAAGGTACAGCAGGTGATAAAAATGTAAATAATTTAGCAAGTAATAAAATCAAGTGAGTAAGTTGTTAAGGTTCAATATTCGGAGGTTGCAGTTCATCTGTGTACAGTCACAGTTAATTTTCCAACTGCAAGTGATGTCAACATCGTAATGTTGGTGAAAGTGGGCCCAGAACAGATTCAATAGGCGCGCCTTTAAACCAACGTGATTAAAATACTCTGTCTGAAGGGGAAGCTGATTTGCCAATTGTGGTGCGCGAAACCAGAAATTTTGCTTTGATATGCACTTTAGGGGGTGTGTGAGATCAAACGAGGGTCGGTTAGCGCTACGAGTGTTTCTTCTGAGGTTTGTTTGCTTCATCTTTAGATGTGGCGACCAGTCAATGTCGTATTTATTATTTATTATCTTTGACAAGGTTAGTTGGTCGGATAATTGTAAGTATAATGAGATCGGTAGAATGTTTAATATTATGAGTCTCTCCTTGCAGGTGTGATCGTCATTACCAATAATCCAGATTGTTGCTCTCCGCTGGATGGACTCGAGTTTGTGTGCGTCCGTCTTGTTGGCAAACCAACAAGGCGACCCATAGGTTAAGATTGGCAATACCATGGATTTATAGAGGTTTAGCTTGGATTGTACTGGTAGGCGAAAAGAACTGCTTCTTCGGATCAGGTATAATGTTCTATTTGCTTTACTGCATTTGTCCTTAATGTGGGCGGTCCATGATAAATTTGATGTTATGGTTATTCCTAAATCCTTCTCTGTATCGACTCGAGATATAGTCCTTGAGTACAATGACCGAGCTTCTATGTCGCCTTTGAAGACTATTTGCTTGCATTTCGGTTCATTAAAATCTAGTCCAGCCTCGAGACCCCATGTCACAAGTCGGTCAATATCTAATTGTGTGTTGATGATGGAATCGACATGTGATACTGATAATAATTTGCAATCGTCTGCGAGGAGAAATGGTATGCTGACATGACAAACTTCTGGGAGATCATTGCTCTCAACAACAAAGAATAGTGGTCCCAATAGGGACCCCTGAGCCATGCCACTGTCGACAGATCGGGGAGTTGACTTCGCGTTTCCGACTTTTACTGACTGTGTTCTTCCTGCTAGGTAGCTCCGGAGGATATACCAGAGATTTCCGCGGACCCCCATTATCCATAATTTTCGCAGAACGGATTCGTGGCTGACAGAGTCGAACGCTTTCTGGAAATCTAAGTATATTACTTCTACTGTCAAATGGCCATTATCCGTACCCTTGTAGACATTGTCTAGAAATGTAAGTAATTGTGTGATCGTTGATCATGACTTCCTAAATCCATGTTGTGCGTCGTGTAACCTACTACGTACTTGTTCGTAGATGGGGATAAAGATGCAACGCTCAAATACTTTTCCAGGAATCGCTAAGAGAGATATACATATGTCACTTACAGTTCCAGCTAAGACAGGAACGACGTATGAGGATAGAATCAAATCCAACTGTAGATTGGATTGTGTACCACGGAAAAGTCGTGGACGCTGCCAAACTAACCCGTGCATGTTCAGGTGGCGCACGTCTAACATCGCTTCATCCGCACAATGAGTCAAGCACGATGATACATTCTAGCCACACATTCTACCGATCAACACAAAACTCAAACAATGAACAAGTGATAAATGCCCATGCTGAATGTATCACCATTGATGCCTCAGCAGAAGGCTTGGATTGACTAGTGCAGGTGGGCCTTATACAAGCAACAACTGCACGACCACACCTACTGCTGCCCAGTGATGCAGTTCCCATGGAACCACTGCCCAGTGATGCAGGGCCCATAGAACCACTGCCCGGTGATGCAGTGCCCACTGAACCACTGCCTGGTGATGCAATGCCTATGGATCCACTGACCGGTGATGCAGTGCCCATGGAACCACTGCCCGCTGATGCAGTGCCCTCAGAACCGCTGCCTGGTGATGCAGTGCCCACTGTCCGGAATATTTCGGAATGCCGGACATCGAAAATATCAAGGACCGAAAGAAAACATGTATTTCTTGCTTGCTGGTATATTACTCAGTTCGTATATATATCAGTATATAATAGGATAACGTACATACATAAATGCATCACGTCAGATAACACAAAACTAAAACAGTAAAACTAAAAGCACAGTGTACTCTACTGCCGTACTGCCTGACTGAACTACCAACTGAATGCACCCAGCTGATCATCCTAAATACAGTATATTTGGGACACACTGGACCCCAGAGAAAATACATATTTGCACAACAGATACTTGGCTTCATGGATAAGACAAAAACTAATAAGACACAAATATGTTTACATATAAATTTGATTAAAAATATCTTTCAAATATAAATTCAATCGCTTTCACCTTCACTTTCACTTTCATAGACTTGCATAATTTTACGTCTTGCGTCAGTAGCAGCTTTACGTTTCAGTCGAACTACATTAGCTGTTTCAACAGTAGTTTCGGTCGAAGTCAATATGGGTGTAGGGTCATGAACATCAGGGCACTCCAAGGGATAAAGACGCTTGATTGGCCTTACACAGCTACCATTCTTAGTCCTTAATGTCACTGATCATACATGACCTAAATGATCTATACCTCCATACTGATCTATACCTTTATGTAACTCGATGACTTTTCCCAATGACCACTGCATACGAGGTATCTTGTCACCAATTGTCACCAATCTTGTCACCATAATTTCCTTGGCTCTACCCCGATGAAACTCGCGTAATGTTGACAAATAATCCTTACTCCACAGACACCATGCTCGATTAAGAATGTTCTCAAGATATTGATGGCGTTCGATTAGCCCCTCTCGAATTCCGAACGGAGGATCATTATTCAGATTGTTACTCTGGTGTTCGGACACTTCCCCCCCGGATACTTCCCCCCCGGACAGTTCCCCCCCGCTCAAGTAGGACACTTCCCCCCCGGACACTTCCCCCCCCGGACACTTCCCCCCCAGACACTTCCCCCCCCTGGACACTTCCCCCCCGACTGTTCTTAACTTCGCACATTCGTATTTTTCATTTTGTAAAGTAAACGGACCGCTTGTATCCAGATAAGTTGTATCCAATTTTCCTTTCGTAGCTCAGAAAGTGATCTTTTGCATCCCGATTTTACATTTTATATCCAAGTTTTATTTATGGGTTTTATCAATGCAATTACATCGTATTGTTTGCTAATCTTTAAACAATTAATTATATTAGATGACCTATAAATTCCATCCCCGGAATGATATACTGTTTTTATTAACTATAGAATTATAATAATTAATTGTTTTAATTATAGGTATTATTATGTAATAGTCTTCTTCAAATTGTAGCAGATGGGGATGAATATTATTGTTGCAATCAAAATTATACCTCTCCAGGGTAAAATCGACATTCGTCGACCTGTATTCTGTGTTCAGCATTACATATTGATATACATAATACTACTATACATACTATATAGATATTATACACACTACATATTAAATTTCCTGGTTACTTGCAATATTTTTAATAGGATTTTGTTGAATTATATAATATTGTAGTAATTTATATATTAAATTGGTTAACATTCAATACAGCTCCTACTTTTAGGCTTAGTCAATTTATTATCTGATGATACAAACATGAATTAATTATTTCAAAGTGGTCTTAAGTCTTTCACCACGGGCACTCAGGGAAGTGCCGGGGTCTGGGGACGATAACCCCCAAGAAAAGAAGCAGGGGTTTGGGGGCGGCAGCCCCCAAGAAAAGAAGCGGGGGTTTGGGGGCGGTAGCCCCCAACAAAAGAAGCGGGGGTTTGGGGGCGGCAGCCCCCAATTAAAAGAAATTAAAAGAATTAAAGGAATTAAAAGAAAAACAAACAAAATTTGACTATAAAAATGTTTCTTTTATAATTTTGAAAAAACTTGTCTAGATACAACTTGTCCTGTAACCATCTTTAACTTTTGTTTATTGCTTTGATGCACCCAGATTAATTTTAACAATTTAACTGGGGGGGAAGTGTCCGGGGGGCAAGTGTCCGGGGGGGAAGTGTCCGGGGGGGAAGTGTCCTACTTGGGCGGGGGGAAGTGTCCGGGGGGAAGTGTCCGGGGGGGAAGTGTCCGGGGGGGAAGTGTCCTAGATCCGTTACTCTCTTCAATATCGACAGGATATCCTGAGATGCGATGTCCAATGAGTAGCATAGAGGGTGTTAAGGGTTCTACTTCTCCAAAGTTAGAACTAACATAGGTTAATGGCCGGTCGTTCATCATTGCTTCAACCTCTGTTACAATGGTCTGCAGAGCCTCGAAATCAATAATGCGACGTCCTAATGCCCTCTTCCAAATACTTTTCCCTATTCCGATCAATCGCTCATAGAGCCCTCCAAACCAAGGAGAATACGGAGGGATGAATTCCCAAGAACAACGTTGTGATAAGAGGTGAACTGATGAGTCACCTTGTAAGTCTCGTAAATCTAGGTCAGCACCAATGAATGTGGTTGAATTGTCACTTATAAAACGTGACAGACATCCTCTACGCGCTATAAATCTACGTAGCGCACATAAGAAAGTTTTGACTGAATTGTCCCGTACGACTTCCCAATGGACAGCCCTAGAGGAAGCGCACGTAAAAAGAACAAGGTATGCCTTAACAATTTTGTTGCCTTCTTCCACTTGTAAAGCGCCTGTATAATCAACACCAGTTGTATTGAAGGGCCGAGACACCTGGACCCGATAGGCAGGTAAGGTAGGAATGGGAACTGATGAATAAGAGCACATGGTACAGTACTTCAGTTTTATAATAACAATATTACTTATGGGGCTACCAACGGCGGCCGGCCTTACTACTTACTTACGGCTTTACTGTACTACTGTAATAACAAGAAAAAACTAAACATTAACGTGCTTACGTTACGAACAAACAACTGAAAGAGGAATGATGATGATAACAGTACTGGTAATATATCTTGCCCAGAGATAATCAATGGCGACGAACCAGCAGTACCAGAAATTCGAGGGAATATAGCTCACAATATTTAGGATGTCAACATGGTCTTGTCTGGCAACACCATGGCGTCACAAGTAATCAAAAAAGGAAACAGCAACCTCCGATTCATCTACCGTCACGGAAAAGTCCTAGACAGCTACTCTAGACGCATATGTATCATATAACAATGTCACTGTCACCACCCCCAACCTTGCCTCATTGATAAGCTTCCACTCCGTCTCCAATTGTATATGACTATACCGGTACTGTTTAATTATTGTGTATTAGCTTTAATAAAAAACCTCAACCACAACAAACAAAATAATAATAGCTGCAGAAACCCGAGCAGAGCTCAAGTGATAGTACCTAGTTAAATCCACAGCTGATATACTGGCTTGGTGCCGTATCATATTTTACTAAATATGTACCAAAAACAGTATTCAGGGATTGGGAGGCGGATTGGTGGAATTTGTGACAACACCAATGAACGGTGACAACAGTCAGCCACAGTCAAAAAAAATAGTTGACGATTATGCCTCAAGGAATGCGAATAACAGTAGATCGCAGTCCTAAAAGTAATTCTGCCAAGTTTCAGACCCGCTTATCGACGGCAAGTCGTAGGAAAACAGTCAAATGTCTGGTGACAACACACAAAATGTCTAGACAACTATCTAAATCATGAATTCAGTATTCAGCAATAGAGCAACACTGCTTACCAGATAGGCCTACACTGTTGTATATGTATATATGTTCTTCCAACTGTTGTCAGTCCTACTGTCTGTTGGTCGATCTGCTGACGAATGTTTGAAGGCTACTAAACATTCTTTGATGGAATTAATTATGTAGGCCAAGGTTGAAATATTGATGCCCATACAGCCATACGTTAAGCTTGCGAACCAGAGAGCGATTCCACTGTCAGATCGATAGCAATCGACTAAATCGGCCTTCACAACACAGGCGAAGTCTTCATTCAGATACTGGTATCCAACATACCAAGAGTTCATTGGTAAAGATATAGGATGATTCGTAAGTTTGGTGTACCGCTGAATGGGTATCACTATTTAACCTTGACCTATAATTATTAATGATGTAATATTATGGTTTTGTCCAGAAATGGAAAAAATGAGAAAGCGCATCACTGGGGGTTGAACCAGCACTATACGTACGTTTCAGCCTATCAGCCCTTTTCAGTAGCGCTAACCAGTTCAGCCACTTGTCCCTGACATTCACTCTCCCACCTAATCCACTTATATTTAACACGCAGTCTTAAGTTACATATCCTATCTCTAACAGCAGACCTACCGGCCTCAAGTATGTTAGAGTGAAACAGGAGGGAAGTACAAATAAATAAATATTCTGCTCGAGTATTGCATTAACAGCTCAACTCCAATTCATTTATTAATATCACCTGGCAGCAAATGAGCTGAATATTTATTTATTTGTACTTCCCTCCTGTTTCACTCTAACATACTTGAGGCCGGTAGCGGCGGTAGGTCTGCTGTTAGAGATAGGATATGCAACTTAAGACTGCCTGTTCAATAGAAGTGGATTAGGTGGGATTGTGTATGTCAGGGACAAGTGGCTGAACTGGTTACCGCTACTGAAGAGGCCTGATAGGCTGAAACGTACGTATAGCGATGGTTCAACCCCCGGCGATGCGCTTTCTCATTTTTTCCATTTCTGAACAAAACCATAATATTACATCTTTAATTGCAGTTGAATTAACAGCTCAACTCCAATTCATTTATAATTATTAATCAATGGTTTTACTACCATTGTACCATTGAAGATTGTTTATTAGCCTTCAAACATATTCGGCGACGGATCGACCAATAGATGGCGGCAGGATGGACAACGGTTTAAAGAGCTACATAAATGACATTTACAACAATGTAGGCCTAACTGGTAGTTAGCAGTATTACAGAATACTGATTGTGTGTTGTCCACAGACGTTTGGCTGTTTTCCTCTGACTTGCCGGCAATATAGTAGCGGAGCTACTAGGATCGGCATGCTGCATTGCAGCTGCATTTTTAAGAATGCTGTGCCGGCTTATCAACAAAATTGCACTGCCACAACTCCCTATCCCCCATGACATTTGCTAGATCATCCGCATCTTCAAGGCCAGTGTCCTTTAAGATGGATGCGTCTCAAGAAAGTCATGGGCTGTCCACCATGCTTATTCACTCCATGAGGCTGCTAAAGTACAAGATTATGCACTGGCTGGTCCTCACGGCGAAAGCAATGTCCTGCAAAGCGGAGGCGATTTTGTTCTAGTGTCAAGCTTGGGGGAACCAATGAGACATTGTTATGCCAATTACCTCCAATGTTATATAGTGTCTGGTTGGAGATGTGTGCATTGTAATTGACACAATGAACCCGGCGTAGCATTCTTGTGAATGTGCCATCCAGAGATTTGGTGTCCTCAGCAGTTAGAGCCCAGCATGGACTCCCATAGAGGAGTACTGGGACTACTGCTGCTCTAAATAATCGGACCTTAAGTTTCCTATTAATTCTCGGTGACTTCCAAATCCTGGAAAGCCTATTCAAGGCGGCCCATGCCTTTTCCTTACGTATTCGAAGGTCCTCACCTGACTTCCGGATCCATGATCCCAGGTAACAGAAGTCGTCCACATGCTCAAGCACACCATCCTTTGAGCTTATGCTCATCCGATCAGAGACTTGCTGAGGACTTTCAAAGTTAGCTGTCAAAATTTTGGTCTTTCTGGAGTTAATAAAAAGACCAACACTAGAAGCAGCATGTTCTAATGAGCTGAGGAGCCGTTGGGCCCTGTAGTGATTCTGAGAGTACTCCTAAGTCATCAGCAAAGTCTAGATCAGTTAGGTACTTGGCAGGATTTCCTCGACTTCTGGAGCCAGTAGGTGGATTTATCATCACCCCATCATCATTATGATGATCTAAGGACATGCGTAGAACATAGTCAACAACAATATGAACAAGAATGGTGCTGAGCTGAAACTTGGCAGAATTATTTGTAGGACTACGATCTACTGTTACTCATATTGTTTGTGGCTATTTGTTGATAATGGTCCACAATTTTGTAGACTGTGGTTGACTGTTGTCACTGTTTTTAGGAGTTGTCACAAATTCAACCTATCCATAGAGGGCCTATTTAATTATAGTATAAAGTGAACTAGGGACTTACCGTTTGAGCAGTTGTTGTTGGCGCCACTGTTGTTTGGTCCACTTTTGTTGGCGCCACTGTTGTTTGGTCCACTTTTGTTGGCGCCACTGTTGTTGGCGCCACTGTTGTTGGCTCCACTGTTGTTGGCGCCACTGTTGTTGGCGCCACTGTTGTTGGCGACACTGTAGTTGCTGAGACGGTTGTTGTCGCATCCGTTGAAGTATCGTTTGACTCTGCAGTGACATTGGATGATTCTGCAGTGTCGTTTGACATGACTGTAGTTACTGATGCGGGCTCTGATGTAGTTGATGCGCTTCCTGTGTTGGTTGAAGCCTCTAGGGTCGTATCTCCTGTGGTATCACCTGTAGATTCATCTGTGATGAATGGGTTAAAGGTCACAGTAGTATTCGCTTCCTCTGTAGTTATAGCTGCTGTTGTAGTATCCTCCGCTGTTGTAGTTGGAGGCGGATCAGTTGCACTGAGTAATTCCTGATAATGCTCGAAAGTGTGCTTATCCCCAGTCATTATTGGTGTGAGGCAGCAGTGTCCGAAGGTTAAATTTATTGCAAGTAGGAGCAACTTGTAAACCATTGGATTATACATGCTGTCTTTTAAAACAAGTTTCAAGCATGTGCCAATACAATGTATGTACCTACCTACTCCGCATATGAAAACATTGCTTTATTGATTGAAAGAAACTCCAGTTAATGATGAATAGTCTTTGCAGTTTTAGAAGTCTTTACTGCTACTGCAGTTTTGATAGCAGCTACTTGCTTCTGAAGATTTGCTTCTGTATTGATTCTGAAGAAATTAATCCATCATCAATATGAGTTAAAATTGCAACAAATAATACGAGCTTACTGCATCAGATTCAGATTGGAGCACACAAGTGCAAAATGTAATCTAACACATCTAATTAAATAATTTGTACTTAATTATTGTCCCCCTGTACATGAAGCCCTGCCCTGTACAATTATAACAATTTTGGTACAAGACGAAACACCTAACCGTGGACATTAATTCTGACCAAATGATTTTGATCAAAACATCGTTACACCCAATATATGTTCTGTAAGTAATGTTTACGATTTCTGCTATGCTATCATGGTTGGGGATTTCGGCACAAGCCCTCATCAGCATCAGCTAATGGAAAGCATGATCTGCCATCAACTAGCTGCCGAGGATCTGAGTGACATGACTTGAATTTTTATGTCCTGAACCGCATGGTGGCATTTCATTGCCAAAACCCGCAGCTCAGCACTGGCCCTTGCGGTGATTGAACCCACGACCTCCGAGATATGTGAATTCCATGCAACTACTACACCAAGTTAGGACCTATCACCCGGTAGCACCTGGTCACGAACTAGCCTTCCAAAATATAAATTTGGGGTTACCATAAAATATGGTTCTCTTTTTATCTAGCATTCGAGGTTAGCGTATACGTTTTACAAAACCACATCATTATCAATGGCTTTTTATCAGCTGAGCATTGTTCAGCCTTGAATTCCAATATTAAGCTCACAGATAATTAGAATGTGCCTACTATTCCAGTTACTTCGCGTTGCTCGCTTGATGTAATAAATCGTAATATTTACAGGTCTTACATGGTACACCCAATCGGAACCAACACAGGCTCCCTGTGGAACCCCACAGGGAACAATACTAGTGCCACCTTATTCCTATTTTACATTAACGACTTACCAAGGTGCACAACCCTCCTAGCAACCCTATTCGCTGACGACACTAACCTACTTTACAGCCACACAGACCCGACCATACTGACTGACACGGTTAACACTGAATTCCAAAATATTGAACATTGGCTTATGACAACCAACGCTCTCTAAATTTAAATAAAACAGAACACCTAATTTTTACATTTAAAAAAAGAACCTATATATAATAATATCATTATGCAAAACCTACCAATCAAGAAAGTAACTCAAACAAAATTTTTAGGTATATGGATAGATAATAAACCTACATGGAAAAACCACTGTGCATGCATATGTACTAAAAAAAATATCAAAATCTATAGGTATTATCTTTAAATTACGACACACCCTACCGTTAAATATTCTGAAATTACTTTACTATGCACTGATCCAACCATATATTACGTACGGAATAGTGATCTGGGGAACTGTTAAACATGTTCACATTAACCTGATTAAAATTAAAATAAACAAATTAATTAGAGCAATTACCTTCAGTCACATGCGGAGAAACATGCGGCACCACTATACAAACAATTAGATATACTACCTATAGACAAACTACACATACAGTACAAACTACACATACAGTACAAACTACACATACAGTACAAACTACACATACAGTACAAACTACACATACAGTACAAACTACACATACAGTACAAACTACACATACAGTACAAACTACACATACAGTACAAACTACACATACAGTACAAACTACACATACAGTACAAACTACACATACAGTACAAACTACACATACAGTACAAACTACACATACAGTACAAACTACACATACAGTACAAACTACACATACAGTACAAACTACACATACAGTACAAACTACACATACAGTACAAACTACACATACAGTACAAACTACACATACAGTACAAACTACACATACAGTACAAACTACACATACAGTACAAACTACACATACAGTACAAACTACACATACAGTACAAACTACACATACAGTACTTGAAACATCCCAATTAATGTGGGAAATACAAAACGACAAAAAACGATCTTTTATCACTTCATTGTTCCAGCAAATATCCGCTTTACACACCTATAATACTCGATCAATGGCACGCCAAAACTACTGCATACCACGGACCCGACTATTACTAACACAAAATTCACTAATATATCACGGTGCCATTGTCTGGAACGCGCTAGACACCGACTTAAAAACAAAGCAAATCTAATAAAACACAAGGTAGGAAATAGTCCAGGGGACGCTCAATAGAGCTCAAGGGAGGACCGTGAACTTGGGTCATCACGTAATTTTATTTTCTCAATGTCTTCCCTGATAATAATAATGTAAATATTCACCGGGTGCCAGCTGGGATACCTTTGGGAATTTTTTTTACAGCATAAAATACAAGTACAAATTAGTCAACCTATTCCAAAAATTACATTACATTATAAACGTTTGTTACTGGAGTAATTAAATTAAGAGTTCTAGAACAGAGATAAACAACTACGTATATCTGTTTATGTTTAGATCCTAATGAACTGTAATTGCAGTATACTTAGCTATGATATGAAAGCTTTAATTACCCATACTGGCATATTTTGCAAATCTTTTAACGGTATGTAGGGGTAGGCCTACGCCTATGCTCGTTTGTTTTATATATGTTCACCGCCGTTTCGTTAAACGCTTCGTTTATATATGTTTAATGTTTAATAATGAGGTGGAGGAAGCAGAAGCTTATTGCACCTGTGCAGACATAATATAAAACTACTGTCAAAATATTTAAACTGAAACAAACTAAGTACCTTACCTACTACTACCTAGCACTAATTAATGTTGATAGGAGAGTACGTAAACGAAAGTATGTAGCATAAAATCATACTTAAAAAGAAAACATGTGAAAAGTAATGTAAATTATGGCTGTGGAGCATAGGGCTTAAAAATATCTTAAATTACACAAAGTCGAACGTGAAATAAAATTATGGTTTACACAAATAGGACGAACAAATTTATATATTTAAAAACTTGATTTAATTATAGGTTGCATTTTGAAAACTTATATTTAATTATTTGGTTAAAATTAAAAGAAAGTTAAAAATTTAATTAAGAAAGAACAGTAAAGCCGCGAGTAAAAACTATTAAATGTACATAGTTAAAAACGTCGATTATATAGGATCAAGGTAGATAAATGCAGTTTGTCAATTAGTTATTAAGATATTAAATATTAACGAGGTCTAATGTGTATAATTAAATGGTGATAAAAAAGTTTTAATAGAGGTTAGAAAAAGTTAGTTAAAAAGTTAAAATAAGTAAAAAGTTAGTTAAAAAGTTAAAATAAGTAAAAAGTTTAAAAGTTAAAAAGTGGTGATAAAAGTTTTAATTAAGGGGAGAAATATATTAAAAGTTAATAAGTAAAAAGTTAAGAGTTACTATGGAAGATATTTTACTTTTACATGGACCACCATGATGGGGTAAATTTAAGCGGGAAATCTTTAAAGTGGGAGTTTAAATGGGTTTTAAAAGAGTTAAGGTTGGGGGCGGTTGCAACGGCATTGGATAGCGAGTTCCAGGGATCGATGACTCAGAAGTGGAATGTCGTGTTTCTCTGCAGCAGCCGAGCACGGGGTTTCTGGAGCTTGAATGAGTGGCCGCGTAAACCAGTCGTGGAAAGTTCAAACATGCTGCAGTCAGCGTTGTCGATACCTGCAAGGTAACGGTACACCTGGATCAGGTCGGCGCGATAACGGCGATACTCAAGGGTCGGGAGACCTAGTCGCTTTAATCTTTCCGCATAGGCTAAGTTACGGAGATTAGGAAATAGTCTGGTCACCCGACGTTGGACAGATTCCAAAAGTCGTATTTCATTTACACGGTGTAGCGACCATACTGGGGATGCATATTCTAGAATTGGTCTCACGAGGGCTTTGAATAAGTTGACTAGCGTGACACTGTCCAGATGTTTAAAGGTTCGAGCAATAAGACCAGTTATTCCATTGGCTTTCTTTGCGATGGTGGCAATGTGTTTCCCGAATGTGAGGGTGTTTTGGAAGGTCACCCCCAAGTCTTTCTCCCACCCTGACACTGATAGCACTGATTCGCCGAGATGGTAAGGGAACTCGGGGTTATTATGGCCAATATGCATTACTTTGCATTTTTTAATGTTGAAACAAAGTTGCCACGCTACACTCCACGAGTATAATATATCTAGGTCAGATTGTAGTCGGCCGATCTGTAGTGTGGGATGGGGGTTGAACATGACAGTCTTTAATATCGTCGGCAAATAGGTATAAAAGAAATTTCATAAGAGACGGTATATCATTTACGAAGCCAAGGAAGAATATATTGCCTACCGCCTCGTAATTTAACTTGGTTTACACACACACTTTATTGGTCATTAGTCTTATTTATTGAAATTGATATAGCTAGTATTTTTTATTCATAAAATCAAAAAATAATATTACGTAACTTGTTTTGTATTTTACATAGCTAGTGTTTTTTATGGTTGGTATCAGTTTTAGTTGTGTTGAATATGAATTTAGCTAAATTGAAATTTCTAAAATATTCCAGAATAATATGCAAAAAGTGTAAATAAAATATTTTTGTTTTTTAGTATTTTGATAAATAGAAGCTAGAATAAAAAATATTATAGAATGTTAACTATGTTCTAGAAAATAATATATAAAAATCAAAGAAGCTTTATAGCTCGTGGAAAACAATTGGATGGGGGTTTCGACACGACGAACTAGTACACTATTTACGTTTCAAAAGACGAAATATTTATCATAATAGGACGATCGAAGGTGAAACATCCCAACATCATGTACTGTTATTTAATCGTCGCTAAATTATGGATGAGTCGTGTCTGTTTTGCCGAAAAACATCTGGAACACTAATCACTGGAGGACCTATTCGCCAAAAATTATTCGCAAGAACTTGTCAGAAATTACAAGAAACCGAGACACTAGCAAAAATCTAGTAAGTCTAATTTCCAAATTAGTTTCTAATGGAGAAGAAACCAAACAATCTGTATCCTTGACGCAGTCTATACAGGCACTAATGCAAAGTACAAACCTCTATCCTTGGCGCAGTCTATACAGGCACTAATGCAAAGTACAAACCTGTATCCTTGGCGGAGTCTATACAGGCACTAATGCAAAGTACAAACCTCTATCCTTGGCGCAGTCTATACAGGCACTAATGCAAAGTACAAACCTCTATCCTTGGCGCAGTCTATACAGGCACTAATGCAAAGTAAAACCTGTATCCTTGGAGCAGTCTATACAGGCACTAATGCAAAGTACAAATCTGTGTCCTTGGCGCGGTCTATACAGGCACTAATGCAAAGTACAAACCTCTATCCTTGGCGCAGTCTATACAGGCACTAATGTAAAGTACAAACCTGTATCCTTGGCGCAGTCTATACAGGCACTAATGCAAAGTACAAACCTGTATCCTTGGCGCAGTCTATACAGGCACTAATGTAAAGTACAAACCTGTATCCTTGGCGCAGTCTATACAGGCACTAATGCAAAGTACAAAGCTGTATCCTTGACGCAGTCTATACAGGCACTAATGCAAAGTACAAACCTGTATCCTTGACGCAGTCTATACAGGCACTAATGCAAAGTACAAACCTGTATCCTTGGCGCAGTCTATACAGGCACTAATGCAAAGTACAAACCTGTATCCTTGGCGCAGTCTATACAGGCACTAATGTAAAGTACAAACCTGTATCCTTGGCGCAGTCTATACAGGCACTAATGCAAAGTACAAACCTGTATCCCTGACGCAGTCTATACAGGCACTAATGCAAAGTACAAACCTGTATCCTTGGCGCAGTCTATACAGGCACTAATGCAAAGTACAAACCTCTGTCCTTGACGCAGTCTATACAGGCACTAATGCAAAGTACAAACCTGTATCCTTGACGCAGTCTAAACAGGCACTAATGCAAAGTACCAACCTGTATCCTTGGCGCAGTCTATACAGGCACTAATGCAAAGTACAAATCTGTATCCTTGACGCAGTCTATACAGGCACTAATGCAAAGTACAAACCTCTATCCTTGACGCAGTCTATACAGGCACTAATGCAAAGTACAAACCTCTATCCTTGACGCAGTCTATACAGGCACTAAGGCAAAGTACAAACCTGTATCCTTGGCGCAGTCTATACAGTCACTAATGCAAAGTACAAACCTGTATCCTTGACGCAGTCTATACAGGCACTAATGCAAAGTACAAACCTGTATCCTTGGCGCAGTCTATACAGGCACTAATGCAAAGTACAAACCTGTATCCTTGGCGCAGTCTATACAGGCACTAATGCAAAGTACAAACCTCTATCCTTGACGCAGTCTATACAGGCACTAATGCAAAGTACAAACCTGTATCCTTGGCGCAGTCTATACAGGCACTAATGCAAAGTACAAACCTGTATCCTTGGCGCAGTCTATACAGGCACTAATGCAAAGTACAAACCTGTATCCTTGGTGCAGTCTATACAGGCACTAATGCAAAGTAAAAACCTGTATCCTTGGCGCAGTCTATACAGGCACTAATGCAAAGTACAAACCTCTATCCTTGACGCAGTCTATACAGGCACTAATGCAAAGTACAAACCTGTATCCGTGGCGCAGTCTATACAGGCACTAATGCAAAGTACAAACCTATATCCTTGGTGCAGTCTATACAGGCACTAATGCAAAGTACAAATCTGTATCCTTGACGCAGTCTATACAGGCACTAATGCAAAGTACAAACCTGTATCCTTGGCGCAGTCTATACAGGCACTAATGCAAAGTACAAACCTGTATCCTTGGCGCAGTCTATACAGGCACTAATGCAAAGTACAAATCTGTATCCTTGACGCAGTCTATACAGGCACTACTGCAAAGTACAAACCTGTATCCTTGGCGCAGTCTATACAGGCACTAATGCAAAGTACAAACCTGTATCCTTGGCGCAGTCTATACAGGCACTAATGCAAAGTACAAACCTGTATCCCTGACGCAGTCTATACAGGCACTAATGCAAAGTACAAACCTGTATCCTTGGCGCAGTCTATACAGGCACTAATGCAAAGTACAAACCTCTGTCCTTGACGCAGTCTATACAGGCACTAATGCAAAGTACAAACCTGTATCCTTGACGCAGTCTATACAGGCACTAATGCAAAGTACCAACCTGTATCCTTGGCGCAGTCTATACAGGCACTAATGCAAAGTACAAATCTGTATCCTTGACGCAGTCTATACAGGCACTAATGCAAAGTACAAACCTCTATCCTTGACGCAGTCTATACAGGCACTAATGCAAAGTACAAACCTCTATCCTTGACGCAGTCTATACAGGCACTAAGGCAAAGTACAAACCTGTATCCTTGGCGCAGTCTATACAGTCACTAATGCAAAGTACAAACCTGTATCCTTGACGCAGTCTATACAGGCACTAATGCAAAGTACAAACCTGTATCCTTGGCGCAGTCTATACAGGCACTAATGCAAAGTACAAACCTGTATCCTTGGCGCAGTCTATACAGGCACTAATGCAAAGTACAAACCTCTATCCTTGACGCAGTCTATACAGGCACTAATGCAAAGTACAAACCTGTATCCTTGGCGCAGTCTATACAGGCACTAATGCAAAGTACAAACCTGTATCCTTGGCGCAGTCTATACAGGCACTAATGCAAAGTACAAACCTGTATCCTTGGTGCAGTCTATACAGGCACTAATGCAAAGTAAAAACCTGTATCCTTGGCGCAGTCTATACAGGCACTAATGCAAAGTACAAACCTCTATCCTTGACGCAGTCTATACAGGCACTAATGCAAAGTACAAACCTGTATCCGTGGCGCAGTCTATACAGGCACTAATGCAAAGTACAAACCTATATCCTTGGTGCAGTCTATACAGGCACTAATGCAAAGTACAAATCTGTATCCTTGACGCAGTCTATACAGGCACTAATGCAAAGTACAAACCTGTATCCTTGGCGCAGTCTATACAGGCACTAATGCAAAGTACAAACCTGTATCCTTGGCGCAGTCTATACAGGCACTAATGCAAAGTACAAATCTGTATCCTTGACGCAGTCTATACAGGCACTACTGCAAAGTACAAACCTGTATCCTTGGCGCAGTCTATACAGGCACTAATGCAAAGTACAAACCTGTATCCTTGGTGCAGTCTATACAGGCACTAATGCAAAGTACAAATCTGTATCATTGACGCAGTCTATACAGGCACTACTGCAAAGTACAAACCTGTATCCTTGACGCAGTCTATACAGGCACTAATGCAAAGTACAAACCTGTATCCTTGGCGCAGTCTATACAGGCACTAATGCAAAGTACAAACCTGTATCCTTGGCGCAGTCTATACAGGCACTAATGCAAAGTACAAACCTCTATCCTTGACGCAGTCTAAACAGGCACTAATGCAAAGTACAAACCTGTATCCGTGGCGCAGTCTATACAGGCACTAATGCAAAGTACAAACCTATATCCTTGGTGCAGTCTATACAGGCACTAATGCAAAGTACAAATCTGTATCCTTGACGCAGTCTATACAGGCACTAATGCAAAGTGCAAACCTGTATCCTTGGCGCAGTCTATACAGGCACTAATGCAAAGTACAAACCTGTATCCTTGGCGCAGTCTATACATGCACTAATGCAAAGTACAAACCTGTATCCTTGGCGCAGTCTATACAGGCACTAATGCAAAGTACAAACCTGTATCCTTGGCGCAGTCTATACAGGCACTAATGCAAAGTACAAACCTCTATCCTTGACGCAGTCTATACAGGCACTAATGCAAAGTACAAACCTGTATCCTTGGCGCAGTCTATACAGGCATTAATGCAAAGTACAAACCTGTATCCTTGGCGCAGTCTATACAGGCACTAATGCAAAGTACAAACATGTATCCTTGGCGCAGTCTATACAGGCACTAATGCAAAGTACAAGCCTGTATCCTTGGCGCAGTCTATACAGGCACTAATGCAAAGTACAAACCTGTATCCTTGGCGCAGTCTATACAGGCACTAATGCAAAGTACAAACCTGTATCCTTGGCGCAGTCTATACAGGCACTAATGCAAAGTACAAACCTGTATCCTTGGTGCAGTCTATACAGGCACTATTGCAAAGTAAAAACCTGTATCCTTGGCGCAGTCTATACAGGCACTAATGCAAAGTACAAACCTCTATCCTTGACGCAGTCTATACAGGCACTAATGCAAAGTACAAACCTGTATCCGTGGCGCAGTCTATACAGGCACTAATGCAAAGTACAAACCTATATCCTTGGTGCAGTCTATACAGGCACTAATGCAAAGTACAAATCTGTATCCTTGACGCAGTCTATACAGGCACTAATGCAAAGTACAAACCTGTATCCTTGGCGCAGTCTATACAGGCACTAATGCAAAGTACAAACCTGTATCCTTGGCGCAGTCTATACAGGCACTAATGCAAAGTACAAATCTGTATCCTTGACGCAGTCTATACAGGCACTACTGCAAAGTACAAACCTGTATCCTTGGCGCAGTCTATACAGGCACTAATGCAAAGTACAAACCTGTATCCTTGGTGCAGTCTATACAGGCACTAATGCAAAGTACAAATCTGTATCATTGACGCAGTCTATACAGGCACTACTGCAAAGTACAAACCTGTATCCTTGACGCAGTCTATACAGGCACTAATGCAAAGTACAAACCTGTATCCTTGGCGCAGTCTATACAGGCACTAATGCAAAGTACAAACCTGTATCCTTGGCGCAGTCTATACAGGCACTAATGCAAAGTACAAACCTCTATCCTTGACGCAGTCTAAACAGGCACTAATGCAAAGTACAAACCTGTATCCGTGGCGCAGTCTATACAGGCACTAATGCAAAGTACAAACCTATATCCTTGGTGCAGTCTATACAGGCACTAATGCAAAGTACAAATCTGTATCCTTGACGCAGTCTATACAGGCACTAATGCAAAGTGCAAACCTGTATCCTTGGCGCAGTCTATACAGGCACTAATGCAAAGTACAAACCTGTATCCTTGGCGCAGTCTATACAGGCACTAATGCAAAGTACAAACCTGTATCCTTGGCGCAGTCTATACAGGCACTAATGCAAAGTACAAACCTGTATCCTTGGCGCAGTCTATACAGGCACTAATGCAAAGTACAAACCTCTATCCTTGACGCAGTCTATACAGGCACTAATGCAAAGTACAAACCTGTATCCTTGGCGCAGTCTATACAGGCATTAATGCAAAGTACAAACCTGTATCCTTGGCGCAGTCTATACAGGCACTAATGCAAAGTACAAACCTGTATCCTTGGCGCAGTCTATACAGGCACTAATGCAAAGTACAAACCTGTATCCTTAGCGCAGTCTATACAGGCACTAATGCAAAGTACAAACCTGTATCCTTGGCGCAGTCTATACAGGCACTAATGCAAAGTACAAACCTCTATCCTTGACGCAGTCTATACAGGCACTAATGCAAAGTACAAACCTGTATCCTTGGCACAGTCTATACAGGCACTAATGCAAAGTACAAACTTGTATCCTTGGCGCAGTCTATACAGGCACTAATGCAAAGTACAAACCTGTATCCTTGGCGCAGTCTATACAGGCACTAATGCAAAGTACAAACCTGTATCCTTGGCGCAGTCTATACAGGCACTAATGCAAAGTACAAACCTCTATCCTTGACGCAGTCTATACAGGCACTAATGCAAAGTACAAACCTGTATCCTTGGCGCAGTCTATACAGGCACTAATGCAAAGTACAAACCTGTATCCTTGGCGCAGTCTATACAGGCACTAATGCAAAGTACAAACCTCTATCCTTGACGCAGTCTATACAGGCACTAATGCAAAGTACAAACCTCTATCCTTGACGCAGTCTATACAGGCACTAATGCAAAGTACAAACCTGTATCCGTGGCGCAGTCTATACAGGCACTAATGCAAAGTACAAACCTATATCCTTGGTGCAGTCTATACAGGCACTAATGCAAAGTACAAATCTGTATCCTTGACGCAGTCTATACAGGCACTAATGCAAAGTACAAACCTGTATCCTTGGCGCAGTCTATACAGGCACTAATGCAAAGTACAAACCTGTATCCTTGGCGCAGTCTATACAGGCACTAATGCAAAGTACAAACCTCTATCCTTGACGCAGTCTATACAGGCACTAATGCAAAGTACAAACCTGTATCCTTGGCGCAGTCTATACAGGCACTAATGCAAAGTACAAACCTGTATCCTTGGCGCAGTCTATACAGGCACTAATGCAAAGTACAAACCTCTATCCTTGACGCAGTCTATACAGGCACTAATGCAAAGTACAAACCTCCATCCTTGACGCAGTTTATACAGGCACTAATGCAAAGTACAAACCTGTATCCTTGGCGCAGTCTATACAGGCACTAATGCAAAGTACAAACCTGTATCCTTGGCGCAGTCTATACAGGCACTAATGCCAAGTACAAACCTGTAACCCTAACGCAGTCTATACAGGCACTAATGCAAAGTACAAACCTCTATCCTTGACGTAGTCTATACAGGCACTAATGCAAAGTACAAACCTGTATCCTTGACGCAGTCTATACAGGCACTAATGCAAAGTACAAACCTGTATCCTTGGCGCAGTCTATACAGGCACTAATGCAAAGTACAAATCTGTATCCTTGACGCAGTCTATACAGGCACTAATGCAAAGTACAAACCTCTATCCTTGACGCAGTCTATACAGGCACTAATTGTTAAACTGGGATGGTAATAATGGGCCTCGCCCTGATTACTTTGTTTATTATCTGATAATAATTGACTGGCAATCTCTGTAGATAGTAGCTCCCACATTTCCTACTTTCTATTGGTACAGTACAAGGTGCTAATAGTTATGATCAGCTGTTCTGGCCCTACCATTGAATGCCTTGTAACGGTAGTTAAGGAATTATTGCGGTCAGGTGGTACCTCAGCTTTCATGTAATAGTGTTGCTTTCATGTAGTCAGGTTGTACCTCTACATTGATAATACCGTACTAAACATATTTGAACTTATTTATATTTAGATATATTTATTTATTTAGATTTATTTAGATATATTTCATATTTATATTCAGTCAGTGGCTACCTAGTACTCGCTGTGCTGTACGAGGCGACCCAGTCTTGCCTGGTGCTTTTCCTCAACCGAGCAGTTTACCGTCCGCGTGAGTTATCCGGCCGCGGTCACGGTCGGTGCGTCTGGATGGTTGGTGGCCCCCCTTGGCCCCAACGGCAACCACCGATAGCTCAACAAACTATATTTCATTCGGCCTTGCCTATTCGCCTGACATAACGGCTTAGGGAGCCATACTTTCCTTTAACGTGTTATCTTTCACGATACTGATAACCCACCTATTGGGTTTCTGGGATCATTATATTATGATATAAAGTACACCCTCAATCGTACTGATTGTCGGGCCTGTTTGTGTTGGTTATTATTGTGAACTTATTAAAGTGAGTTTCAAACCACATTAATAGGTTTACCCTGCTTGGTGTCTTGTAGCTCTACCGTAAAGCCATAAGCTGCCCCCTTCTGACCCTTTTGTGTAAGATAGTTTAAAATAAGTGTGCGAATGTCCCCTATCCACCCCGGAATTCGACCTGTCAGTCACGTCGTACCGAGAAAGTCGGGTATCAGGTTCTTTATTAACTGTCTAACAGTCACCGACTATGACATTAAAGGAAAGTTAGATTTTTCAATTAATACCAGTTACCTGTAATTGATATTAATTGGAGAAAGTGCGATCCTCATTCGCCACCTTTCTGTGTGGTCTGATTTTACTTACAGTACCTTTAAAGTGAGATATATATTTAAAAAAAATATAAGGGTTAATTTTTTACTGTTGCTGGTAATATCTAAGTTTATATATATACTGTACTGTTGTATATATGGTGTGTTTACATAGAGTAGATATACCGGTAGTATACATAATTAAATTGACTTGGGATTCCAATGATATTTGACTGTGGAATGTCTGCATACTGGCAACCTTAATAAAATTACATACCTTTGATTAAATTGATAATTGGTTTAATTTCGTAAATTTAAATATATTGAAATTGGCCTAAAACGAATAGTTTTGTTTCCGCAGCGATTTGTTGCAGATATTGTTTACTATTTCGACTTACTACTAACCGCTAACCGCTGTATAGTTTCTCATTTAAATTTAGGCTATAATGTAAAAGGTTGACCTGAAAAAATTGGTTATTAAAAAGATAAAGGCTAATTTATTTTATTTTTACGGGCCTACATAATCAATTATTAATTTATATAAATAACAATTCCCACAAGTATTAAATATGAGTGATTATAGTAAAACTAGTCAAAGGTCAACCCAAAGTCAGCAAGTCCTAAGTCCACAGCGAACCAAACCAAAGGTTATACAGGATAAAGTACAAGGTGGCCTTGGGGCACCTCCCACAAGGAACGCAGCTCATGTTGGGGCTGCGGCCGTAGCCAATCAAAACTTACCTGAGATTTTGGTTAGCCTAGCTGCACTTGGTCTCGACGCTGCCTCTCTGGAAACAGAGGGTTGGCGCAGGGCACTTGGTGGGGTCATTGGCTACCGCAACCGCCGAGTCAATGAAATTATTGCCTTGCAAAGGGCATGGACTGATGAGACTCCTATTGATCTACTACGGGGTTATGGCATCGAGATGGAGGAGATATTATCAAAAAGACGGCATCTCAGTGAAACCTTGCTTCGGTATGCTAAACTTACAAACCGTGAGCCCATATGCTTATATGTACAAAAGGCAGATGCCGAATTTACTGTAATAATCAATAAATTTTTTAATGCTATGCCGGGAGGTCTATACCCACTTAAAGCAGCCAAGTCTTTGGGAGAGGTGGTGCCACCAGTAGTGGATGAAATCACTGGTAAAGTTGCTGATATGACAATTTGCTCACCAACCAATATATCAGTTGTACCTTATGTTACACCAGTAAGTCGTTCTGTTGATGTAGCTACTGAATTAGCAGCTGATAACACACTCTGTCCAAACGACAGTGTTTCCCAAATACCTGTAGGTTCTCACTGCAGCAACTCCAGTTCTACCGTTCGAGCCTATCTGGAGGCTGAGCAGAAAAGGGATGAAGCACATAGGGAGAGAGTTAGGCGCCATGCTGTAATGGAGCAGGAGGAAGCTCTCCTCAAAGCCGAGGCTGTTAGGCAACGCGCTATTAAAGAGCAAGAAGAACATATCTCTCGCGTTGATACTGCTATAATCAAAGCACAGGCCAAGCGGCGTGCCCAAGAAAAAATGGATGAAGCTGAAATGGAGATTGAGCAGCGTAAATCTCGTAGAATCATTGAGTATGGTTCAGGTGGAAGTGCGGGATCAGGTCTTTCACGGGGAACATTTCCGCTCCGAACCCCAGATCGAGATCCACATGTAACATCTACACTCACTTCAACACAAATCCCAGCGACTATGCCAGTGACATATAATAATTTGTCGCCACCTTTAGTGTCGGCTGTTAAGGCAGCCAATCCATCCATAACACCAATAAATCCAAAGGCAGTGCCTTTCCCGCCATTAAAACCATTACCAACTGGTCAATATCGGGTTCGAGAACCAAACCCAAACCATAGGCGAAGTATGCCTTCCTCTGCTGCCATACCCATTCATCAAGATCCTGAAGCAGAGCGACAACCATTTGCCTCAGGTACTCGACCACCAATTGCGAGTAATCTTCCACAGGTAACCAAGAAATTTCCAGCTCAGGACATTCGGTATCTACCAGGAACTGCTTTAGGGTCAAATCCACATCGAGAATTCATGAACACTGACAATGGTCCTCCCATCCCACGATCACAAAATCCAGTGTGGTATCCACATAATGCAAGAATGTCTGGGCCACCATATGGCTCACAGCGACATCAATATCCAGAGGTATCCCGATATAATGATGTTGATCCAATGGGATATCCAGAAATAGGGACTCAAAATCAAAATACCCAAAATATTGGACAATCACAATCTGGGCTTAACACTAGTCTAGAACAAGCCAGTATGCGAATTTTGTCGCATACAGAAATCAATCGATTTCTACCATACACTAAATTTGTCACCTTCAAAGGTGACCCAGAACAATGGCCAGCCTTCTTACAGTACTTTACCACAACTGTTCTTAGTAAAGGTTTGTCCTCTCAGGAAAATCTTAGCTTTTTGCTATCTGCAACTGCTGGGCCGCCCCACCTTGCAGTCACCCAACATATTGGAATCCCTGGGGGTTTTGAGAAGGCCTGGGCAAAACTTAAAAAACGCTATGGCAATCCGCGATGGCTTGCCAAAGAGTTATATCGCCAAGTTATTGAGTATCCTGCTCTTAAAGGCCAGCAGGATATTACTCCATTTTTTGATACATTGGAGCGTATTGTAGCGCAATTAACAGCAATTGATCAAATCAATGAATTGGATAACGCCCCAATTATAAGTACTATGGTCCAGAAACTAACTGGAGCATGTCAAGGACGGTGGTTTAAGAATGTAAAACGTCTTGTATACCCCGAATCTGATCATGTTATGCCTCGTTCTGAGAATCTAAATGATTTTATGAAGTTTCTTGAATGGGAAGTTGATTTGGCTGAGTGCAGTGGTGCCCCAACAGCTGCTACTGCTACAGATAAGGCAGCACGGAATCAACCTAGAACCGAATTACGGCCTTCTTATCGATGGCATCCAAAAAAGGCAGTTGAAGCAGCCTTTGCAGCCTCAGCAGCTGTAACTCCAGAAATTTATAATAAGTCAGCCGATGAGGAATCAGAAGAAACAACCTGTGCAGTAACAGACCGCAAATTGCCTTTACCAAGTAAATCAAAATCCTCTAAACCAAAACTGTCATGTGAAAAACCCAAGTCAGTACCACCCGAATGCATCCGATGTAAAAATGGTAATCACCATATCTACCGCTGCGAAACATTTCACAAAGATGATGTTAAGCAGCGCCGAGACTTTATATCAAAGTCTCGACTTTGTTATAATTGTCTTCGTTCAGGTCACACTACCACAGAGTGCCCTTCAGCACGAAATTGCAGAGCATGTGATAATTGCCATCATACCTTGATATGTCGAGACCCTAATGCTTCAACTGCTGTAGCTGTACTTACTGCAGAGTTGATTACTGGATCAGATTCATCCTTTGTTGAAGATAGTCCAGGAGAGGTAGAAGCAGAGGCTGAGGCCTATATAGTTGAAATGGTAGACTCTCCATCCATTGCTAAATCTTTCTTTATAGGAAAACGCAGTGTTAAAGAATATCCTATTCTTCCAGTTCGTGTCATGGGTCATGGCATTGAGCATCACTGCTTTGCTTTGCTAGATACTGGCAGTACTGCAACATTTTTAGATGAGTCTGTCTTTGACAAGATCTTCCCAGAATCAACTAGTCTTAGATTGACATTGCAAGGTATTTCAGGGGAAGAAGTCATGGGTACAAGAAAGGCATTTGGCTCCATTAGTTCTCTGGAGGGAAGCTGTACTGCTCGCCTCCCACGTGTGCGAATGGTTCGCCTGAAGTTTGGTCAAGCTTGTGGTCAAGCATATGATTGGGCTTCAGACCCTTTTCCTGCAGAAGTTGGCTTGAAAGCACCAACTCTGCCTGATCCATCAGTTGTAATGATCATTGGTGGTAATTGCTCAGAAATGCGTATTATATTAGAACAGCGCCCATCTAATCCTACTGCATATGGATGTCTAGCTACCCGAAGTCTACTGGGTTGGTACTTTACAGGCCCCTCTCGACGAACTTGTATAGAACGCCAATGGCCAGTTGATGACATTGAATCAACAATGGCTGCTGATCGTGGTGATGCCTCTGCTGCACTATGGGCACAGGAGGTTCCCCCCGGTGAGACCTCTGAGCTGCTTCTTCAAGAAGAACTATACCAAGAAGATGATGATACTGATGTACTATCTGAAACTTCCTTTACCAACCTCATGGAAGAGTCTCTAAACATAATAAATACTGGTCTAGATCTTCTCTGTGATGAAGATAAATATGTACTTCAAGCTTTGGATCATAGAGTTTCTGCCTGGATTGATGGTCTGAAATTGCAGCCCCATGATTTAGAGAAAGCTAGCTCTGTAGAAGAGCTCCGTGCCGCTGAAATACAAAGGACTACACAACGTCTTCTCCCAGATGGCCATTATGAAATAGGCCTTCTCTGGCGAAAGCCTGAACCACGCCTCATTAATAATCGTCCACTTGCCTTACGACGTCTAAATTCCCTTAAGAAACGTCTAATTGACAACCCTGAAGTAAATGTAATGTACCGCGCTGAAATGGACAAACTCTTAGCCAACGGATGGGCTATGCGTATTCCAGGTCACTTAATAGCACCAACTCCTCGAACTTATTACTTGCCTCATCATTTCGTTATAAATCCTAATAAGCCAGGTAAAGTTCGTGTTGTAAATGATTGCGCTGCTGTATATCGTGGAATTTCTTTAAACAGTGAGATAATGAAAGGCCCAAACTACCTTAGAAATATTGTAGGAATTCTTCTTCGATTTCGAATCTCAGCTATTGCTTACATTGCAGACATTGAAGCTATGTTCATGCAGGTCAGAGTTACTCCGGTAGACAGAGATTCCCTGAGGTATTTATGGTGGGAATCTGAAGACATGTCAGGGGATCCCATAGAATATCAAATGTGTTCTCAAGCATTTGGTATAATATCTTCTCCATCAAATGCTGGTAGCAGTGTTGTTGGTTGCGTTGCAGATAACCAAGACCTCACCGACTCACTGGGAGAGCCGTTTTACTCACCTGATGCTGCAAGTACGTTACTTCGCGACATTTATATGGATGATATAATGAGTGCACAGCCAACAGTTGAACAGGCTATTATTGTTGCCCACCAGGTTCGTGACACTCTCGCACTAGGTGGTTTCAATCTTTTGAAGTTTGCAAGTAATAGTTCTAAGTTCTTAAAGTCTTTCAGTCCTGAGCTTCGCCAGGATGCTACTGTAGAACTTGGTATTGACCCACTTCCTGTAACGAAAGCTCTAGGCATTCTTTGGGATCCTACAAAAGACAACCTGTTCTTTAAGGTTAAGTCCTTTACCGATGGACCTCGGACAAAGAAGTCTTGCCTCTCTATACTAGCGACGACCTTTGATCCTCTAGGATTGATTGCACCAGTCATTATGGCTGGGAAAATTCTTTTAAAGGATATCTGGGCTCATGGCTTAGATTGGGATGATCCTCTTCCTGGTCGCCTCTTAGCACAATGGTATAAATGGGAAACAGCCTTACACTATTTAGACACTATGCTCCTGCCACGTCAGTATTTGCCTGATCTTCAGCCTACCTCATCTGTTGCATTCCATATCTTCAGTGATGCAAGCAGTTTAGGCATGGGAGCGGTTGCATATCTTTGTTGGGATGGTGACCAGAATATTGGTACTGCATTGTTAGGCAGCAAAACTCATATCATTCCTACGAAAGGACTAACCATACCCAGAGCAGAATTGCAAGCTGCAGTATATGCTGTTGAATTAGCTAGAACTCTACATAAAGAACTCATATGGCCTGAGGCCAAAATTACATTCTGGACAGATGCTTCCTTAGTTCTGCAGTACTTACATAACGAGACTACTCAGTTTGTAGTTTATGTTGCAAACCGAGTTCAAGCTATTCTCTCATTCACCACTGTGGCTCAGTGGAGACATGTACCAGGTGATCAAAACCCTGCCGATTCCGCATCGCGTGGTTTACTTTGTGACAAATTCTTAGAGTGTAAACTTTGGTTCGATGGGCCAGAATTCTTACAACAAGGACCAGAGTACTGGCCTCCACCCCTATCTGACACTACACTCGGGAAGGGAGCGGAACTCAAGGTGAAGCCTCTGATATTGGCTGTTCCAGACTTCGATTCTGCATTACAAATTAAGGTTTCAAGCCTTAGTAATCTGCTGCGGATTGTAGTACCTTCAACTGGTAATGAAACCTTTCCTGATACTACAAAAAATGTTAGTCCCCTATTACTTGATCTTATACAGCATTATCGATCCTTTAATAGAGCTGCAAGGGCTATTACATGGATTAAACGTTTTATTCATTGGTATTTTGGTGGAAAACCAAAGTTAACACCCAATAAATTACCAAATATGGTTCCTCTGAAAGAACCAAATGCTGAAGACAATTCCATCCTTGAAGATACAAACAAGTGTAAAAAGCACAGAGTTTCAGAAGTGCTACTCACTTTACGTTCCTCGACTGTAAATTCAGCTATACCATCTTTGAAATCAAACTCAACCAAGACAAAAATCATTATACCTTTAAATACTCATCAGGCACTCTTATGCCTCACACCGCTTGAGATAGATAGCTCTCAACGGCAATTACTACACTTTATTCAGGTATACACTGTGCCTGAAAACTACCGACAGCTACAAACATTACAACGGTCTTATATTCCCGATAGATTCCATGCTGTAATGCACAATGGCCTAATGCGTGTTGGAAGCCGAATTGCCGGTGCATATTCTAGTTACGAGCAACAATTTCCTATCATTCTGTCCAATGCCACAGTTATGAGAGGCCTTATTTACGATTCACATCTTCGAAATCATCATGCAGGTCAAGAATATATTCTTGCAGATCTGCGTCAACATTACTACTTAATCCGGCCATGGAGATCTCTCCGGTACATTTTAGATCAATGCCTACCCTGTAAACGGCTATTTGCACGTCCTTGTGCGCAGCTTCAGGCCCCACTGCCACCCGAACGTCTTCAAATAGGTAAGCCAGCCTTCACATCCACTGGTGTGGATATGTTTGGCCCCTTTAGTGTACGCAGGGGCTACCATATATATAAACGTTGGGCGATAATATTTACATGCTTTACAACTAGAGCAGTTTACCTTGATGTTGTTGATCATCCTGACATGCAAAGCTTTATGCTCTGCCTTCGGCGTTTTGTAGCATCGACAGGGGGTGCAACCAAATACCGTTCAGACTGTGGCTCTAACTTTATTGCTGCTGCCAGAGAACTGCAGCAGTTCATTGAGGACTGGAATGAACCTGTACTTAAACAGAAGTTGGTTGAATTCCAGTTGGTCTATCAACCATGGCACTTTAACCCACCCCATGCTCCATGGTATGGTGGTGCCTATGAGCGGTTAATTCATTCAATCAAAGCCGCTTTGACAAAGATAATGCCATCACCACGAGATTTTTCGGATGAGATGTTCCGTACGCTCCTTTTAGAGATTGCAGATTCTATTAACCACCGGCCATTAATCCGAATATCCAATGATCCGGATGCCATAGAGGCAATAACCCCTGCTCATTTCATAAATCCCCGTCCATCGTCATTACAGGTATATGAATGCCATGACGATGGTGACACTCAAGCATACTACCTCCAAGCTTTATATAAGGCAGTCGCCTTACATGTAGATGTCTTTTGGGGTATTTGGAAGGATCACTACCTTCCCACAATTCAAACAAGAACAAAATGGTTTTCAAAAGCTCCAAACCTAGCTTTAAATGATCTCGTTATTATTGACGAGCCCAATGTCCCTCGTCATAAATGGCTGCTTGCACTAGTACGGGAAATTCACAAAGGTGATGATGGTTTGGTTCGCTCAGTAACTTTACGGCTTTCAAATGGTTCAACATTACAACGTCCAATTCAACGTCTGGTATTGCTTGAGATGGCTGCAGGCCACCAAGGTAATTACGGACAATACGCAAAATCTGACAAAGGCTTCTGCTGTGAAAACAATGCCAGTGGGCCTTAAACTGTCTTCTACATAGCTTTACATTACAAGTATGTATGATGTATGTTAATTATGTGTTAGTGGGTGTATGTGTGTGTTTGTACTACGTATATATGGGTATGCAAATAATTACCTAGACTTAAAAATTACCCCTTAGTGAATTTTGGGAGCGGAATCGAAATTATTACTTGACTGATGACAGACCGAGTTTTACTTCTGCCATTTCTCTGTTTGTAAAGAAACACGGGGTATGCATTAAAGAAAAAAAAAAAAAATGTCACATTGCAATGTATAAGGGCTTGAATATGTTCTTATATTTGCTTTGGAACTTGCCATCTGTAATTAAAACTTAGTATTAGTAAAAGACACCAAGCAATTTTGAACCTCATAGGTAATCCAGCTCACTTTGTCATAACGGCATAAGCTTATTAGTACTGAACACAATATGGCTGATGCTTCAGGCTTCGATTAATCTGAGAGATCCGATTCAGTGTTGGCGATGTTGGGGAGAAATGATGCGAGGCTACCCTCTGATATACAATAGCTTCAAGTCTCACATTCTCGTGCGTCTCATTTAGATATGTTTTGGATCACTATCTAACACGAGTTTCCATCTGTATCTGCGCCATTGTGGTCTGATTTCTCCAAGAAATCTGGATATGAAAACCGAAGAAACATTCTGAGGATCTCACTGCTGATGATGTTGTGGATCCACCACTGCTTACATCAACTCCACTTCTCAACCCCTGGGATCCGTTGGTTGCTTGGACGATTCTGGATCTACTACTTTGCATTCAGGATGGTAGTCAGTGTGTTTGCCTGATCGATAGTCGTACCAATACACAGGTGGCTCAGGAAGCATTGCCTTCAAAACCGAATCAGTACTCCAATTATTCATATATATATATATTACATACACCGTACTGTGTTCTGATTGTGCAATTTGTAAAATTTATGCGAATCTTATTCAACACTTGAAATAGAATAGGGCTTTTTCCGCTGTGTAGCTCCTTTTGCCCTTTCTAGGAGATATAATTTTTTGAGATATAAATTTTGTGCTTTGTAGTTATTTTTAGTTTTGAGTTATTTCGCTATACCACTTACTCCACTGAAGTCCAGTGCGAGTCCATCTTCCCTGACTATGGGATGCTACCTCGCGTCGTATCCCAGGGAGCGGTGTTAAACTGGGATGGTAATAATGGGCCTCGCCCTGATTACTTTGTTTATTATCTGATAATAATTGACTGCCAATCTCTGTAGATAGTAGCTCCCACATTTCCTACTTTCTATTGGTACAGTACAAGGTGCTAATAGTTATGATCAGCTGTTCTGGCCCTACCATTGAATGCCTTGTAACGTTAGTTAAGGAATTATTGCGGTCAGGTGGTACCTCAGCTTTCATGTAATAGTGTTGCTTTCATGTAGTCAGGTTGTACCTCTACATTGATAATACCGTACTAAACATATTTGAACTTATTTATATTTAGATATATTTATTTATTTAGATTTATTTAGATATATTTCATATTTATATTCAGTCAGTGGCTACCTAGTACTCGCTGTGCTGTACGAGGCGACCCAGTCTTGCCTGGTGCTTTTCCTCAACCGAGCAGTTTACCGTCCGCGTGAGTTATCCGGCCGCGGTCACGGTCGGTGCGTCTGGATGGTTGGTGGCCCCCCTTGGCCCCAACGGCAACCACCGATAGCTCAACAAACTATATTTCATTCGGCCTTGCCTATTCGCCTGACATAACGGCTTAGGGAGCCATACTTTCCTTTAACGTGTTATCTTTCACGATACTGATAACCCACCTATTGGGTTTCTGGGATCATTATATTATGATATAAAGTACACCCTCAATCGTACTGATTGTCGGGCCTGTTTGTGTTGGTTATTATTGTGAACGGTGCTACACAGCGGAGACCAGTTAAACAAACAAAGTGAGTTTCAAACCACATTAATAGGTTTACCCTGCTTGGTGTCTTGTAGCTCTACCGTAAAGCCATAAGCTGCCCCCTTCTGACCCTTTTGTGTAAGATAGTTTAAAATAAGTGTGCGAATGTCCCCTATCCACCCCGGAATTCGACCTGTCAGTCACGTCGTACCGAGAAAGTCGGGTGTCAGGTTCTTTATTAACTGTCTAACAGTCACCGATTTTGACACTAATGCAAAGTACAAACCTGTATCCTTGACGCAGTCTATACAGGCACTAATGCAAAGTACAAACCTGTATCCTTGGCGCAGTCTATACAGGCACTAATGCAAAGTACAAATCTGTATCCTTGACGCAGTCTATACAGGCACTACTGCAAAGTACAAACCTGTATCCTTGACGCAGTCTATACAGGCACTAATGCAAAGTACAAACCTGTATCCTTGGCGCAGTCTATACAGGCACTAATGCAAAGTACAAACCTGTATCCTTGGCGCAGTCTATACAGGCACTAATGCAAAGTACAAACCTGTATCCTTGACGCAGTCTATACAGGCACTAATGCAAAGTACAAACCTGTATCCTTGACGCAGTCTATACAGGCACTAATGCAAAGTACAAACCTGTATCCTTGGCGCAGTCTATACAGGCACTAATGCAAAGTACAAACCTGTATCCTTGGCGCAGTCTATACAGGCACTAATGCAAAGTACAAACCTCTATCCTTGACGCAGTCTATACAGGCACTAATGCAAAGTACAAACCTCTATCCTTGACGCAGTCTATACAGGCACTAATGCAAAGTACAAACCTGTATCCTTGGCGCAGTCTATACAGGCACTAATGCAAAGTACAAACCTCTATCCTTGACGCAGTCTATACAGGCACTAATGCAAAGTACAAACCTCTATCCTTGACGCAGTCTATACAGGCACTAATGCAAAGTACAAACCTCTATCCTTGACGCAGTCTATACAGGCACTAATGCAAAGTACAAACCTGTATCCTTGACGCAGTCTATACAGGCACTAATGCAAAGTACAAACCTGTATCCTTGGCGCAGTCTATACAGGCACTAATGCAAAGTACAAACCTGTATCCGTGGCGCAGTCTATACAGGCACTAATGCAAAGTACAAACCTATATCCTTGGTGCAGTCTATACAGGCACTAATGCAAAGTACAAATCTGTATCCTTGACGCAGTCTATACAGGCACTAATGCAAAGTACAAACCTGTATCCTTGGCGCAGTCTATACAGGCACTAATGCAAAGTACAAACCTGTATCCTTGGCACAGTCTATACAGGCACTAATGCAAAGTACAAACCTGTATCCTTGACGCAGTCTATACAGGCACTAATGCAAAGTACAAACCTGTATCCTTGGCACAGTCTATACAGGCACAACTGCAAAGTACAAACCTGTATCCTTGGCGCAGTCTATACAGGCACTAATGCAAAGTACAAACCTGTATCCTTGGCGCAGTCTATACAGGCACTAATGCAAAGTACAAACCTCTATCCTTGACGCAGTCTATACAGGCACTAATGCAAAGTAAAAACCTGTATCCGTGGCGCAGTCTATACAGGCACTAATGCAAAGTACAAACCTGTATCCCTGACGCAGTCTATACAGGCACTAATGCAAAGTACAAACCTCTATCATTGACGCAGTCTATACAGGCACTAATGCAAAGTACAAACCTCTATCCTTGACGCAGTCTATACAGGCACTAATGCAAAGTACAAACCTGTATCCTTGACGCAGTCTATACAGGCACTAATGCAAAGTACAAACCTGTATCCTTGACGCAGTCTACAGGCACTAATGCAAAGTACAAACCTCTATCCTTGACGCAGTCTATACAGGCACTAATGCAAAGTACAAACCTGTATCCTTGGCGCAACGATTGGATTACTCTAAGGCCGTACATTTGATTACTCTAAGGTCCGACTAAAGTTTAAGCAAATACAAATGCGTGATGACCCAAAGTCACGGTGGACCCCTATATACCTGACGAAAACTAAAAAACAAATTAATTAACGATCTTCAGTAAAAACAACAACATATACCCTAATATATATAAATTCAAGCAAAAATCAAACACTAGTTCTCGAATAATAACAACAAAAACATTTATTTATTTTACGTCAGATATCGAAGGTAAATTTTAGAATACACATGGGCTATGAATGATGCGTATTGACTATTAATATTGGCTGGCTGAGCCTGGAAGTCCCACAAATCCGGAACGGGCTAACGTACGTTCCGGATCAATCCACAATTCACGTACAGATATTGGCGTAATGTCTGGAATTCCCCAAAAAAGCTTAATTTAGGTATAACTGTTGGTTAGGGTTACATAAACAGTTTTAATTATAACAGTGGGCCTGACCATGTGACCAAACCCAATAATACACTTATCTACAAATATTTATCGGTTTGTAAATCGAACTGGAAAGCTATGGACTCATAGTGGACCCAGTGGTCACAAGTACCAGAAAGACCATATTCTGTTTCGTAGGAAGTACAGGAGCTCTATACAAGACTGTAATGCATTTACACTTCGACCATTCTCCAGTGATCACCGCCTTATTGTGGCCAAGGTAAGACTTAGTCTGCGTGCTAGCAGAACAACGAAATCTGCCTTGCCGCGGCATGACTGGTCCTCTCTGTTGCAACAGCCAAGTGTGAGATCCAGCTTCACACTACAGCTGAGCAACAGGTATGAGGTTCTTGCCTCTGAGGTGGCAGATCAATGTGAGGGCTATACTGCCTTCACAGAAGCAGTTAAGTTAGCAGCTGCAGAAACAGTTCCTGTATACCCTCGAAACAGGAAAAGGGCCCCCTGGACTGACAACAAAATCCAGAAGTGCCGAAATGACCTATATAAGGCGCAGAAAGAGTCCCGACTCAAACAGACTACAGCGGCCAAGAATGCAGTTAAGGCTGCATCTAGGTCCCTGAACAGGCAGTACTCTGTTAATCTACAGGAGCTAATAAACCAACAGGTTGATGCCATCAATGTTGCTGACGACAGCAGGCAATCATATTTTTAAGCACATATTAAGACCAATCGTGCCAGTGGAGTAGATGGTGTTCCCCCTGAGGTCTTTAAAATACCTGAGTGTTTAAAGCTCATCTATCCCATCATAGTAGACATGTACCGTATAACAAGAGTCCCACAAGAAATGAAAACAAATAAGTTGGGGCCAGTTCCCAAGAAGGGCAACCTAACACTCTATGGTTCTTTTCGGCGAATCTCATTGATCTCGATTGCTGCAAAGCTATACAATAGAATTCTATTAAATCGCATCAGGGATCCCATTGAGAGACTGCTCCGTGGAAATCAGAATGGGTTCCGTAAAGGTCGTGGGACCATGGATCCCATTTTGGCACTTAGAAGGATAATTGAAGAGTTATCAAAAAAGAAAGACAGGCATCTGGCTGTTATCTTTGTTGACTTCTTCAAGGCCTTTGATTCAGTCTATCGCTCTCGTATGTTCATCATACTTTCATTATATGGGATTCCTGATGAAATTATTGCAGCAATCAGATCAGTATACGATGGTTCGACAACATTTGTGTCTACTGTTGACGGTGACACAGAACCATTTGAAGTGTTATGGGGCGTCCTCCAGGGAGACACACTTGCACCATTCTTGTTCATAATTGTGGTTGACTATGTTTTACGCATGTCCTTAGATCATCATAATGATGATGGGGTGATGATAACTCCACCTACTGCTCCAGAAGTCGAGGAAACCCTGCCAAGTACCTAACTGATCTAGACTTTGCTGGTGACTTAGGAGTACTCTCAGAATCACTAAAGGGAGCCCAACGGCTCCTCAACTCATTAGAACATGCTGCTTCTAGTGTTGGTCTTTTTATTAACTCCAGAAAGACCAACATTTTGACAGTTAACTTTGAAAGTCCTCAGCAAGTCTCTGATCGGATGAGCATAAGCTCAAAAGATGGTATGCTTGAGCATGTGGACGACTTCTGTTACCTGGGATCATGGATCCAGAAGTCAGGTGAGGACCTTCGAATACGTAAGGGAAAAGCATGGGCAGCCTTGAATAGGCTTTCCAGGATTTGGAAGTCACCGAGAATTAATCGGAAACTTAAGGTCCGATTATTTAGAGCAGCAGTAGTTCCAGTACTCCTCTATGGGAGTCCATGCTGGGCTCTAACTGCTGAGGACACCAAATCTCTGGATGGCAAATTCACAAGAATGGTACGCCAGGTTCACTGTGTCAAGTACAATGCACACATCTCCAACCAGACACTATATAACATTGGAGGTGTCTCATTGGTTCCCCCAAGCTTGACACTAGAACAAAATCGCCTCCGCTTTGCAGGACATTGCTTTCGCCGTGAGGACCAACCAGTACATAATCTTGTACTTTGGCAGCCTCATGGAGTGAATAAGCATGGTGGACAGCCAATGACTTTCTTGAGACGCATCTTAAAGGACACTGGCCTTGAAGATGCGGATAATCTAGCAAATGTCATGGGTGATAGGGAGTTGTGGCGGTGCAATTTTGTCGATAAGCCGGCACAGCATTCTTAAAAATGCAGCTGCAATGCAGCATGCCGATCCTAGTAGTAGTAGTATCGGTTTGTAAATCGATATAATTTATTAATTAAATTAAATATTGTAACCTATGATTTATGTAAATAGTTATTTATGATTGTATGTGGCTTGCGACCCATTGAAATATATCGCACGCACGAAAATAAATATTTGATAAACTACAGTCATAAAATATTACATTAAATAAAGCCATTACCATTAACACATTTGCAGCAATGTTTTGTAAAGGAACTTACATTGCAGTTACAGCAGTTATGTAAAGTATTGATTAAAGACTTAGTTCATATACATATGAGTGGGAATGAATATACAGAACAACTGCGTAGATGATATAAGGAATTCTCTGAGTAGCCTATCTCTTAGAAGGCAGATTAGTACCTGTGGTGATTAACTACTCTACTCTATTTATTCCATGTCCCTGAACGTAGGGGAAGCCATGGGAATGTATAATGTAGAAAAGCTATAACTATTGAAGACAACATAATTGTCATATATGCATTATATTGTGCGGAATGAATTGCAGATCATTCTTTGGAGTATGCAAACAAGATTAACTCATAGTGTTGTGTGTTCTGTGTTACTAAATTTTTTGTTGTTTTATTTTTTCAAATTTGTTCGCTTCTGGAAATTTTGATGCGGCAAAAATGAAATTGCATTGAATAGAAACACGGTGGAAAGTTAAAAGCATTAAAACAAATTGAATTGACAAATCCCAAATCTTCCCAAATTGTTTATACAGTTTTCACACAGAAACATTTCGATTAACCCAAATAATATATAATTTACCTAAAACATTGAATTAATGCCTAATTAGTTTTTGATTCTCTCAAAATTATTACTAACAAAATGCTCAAATTCCTTAAAAGTGATTTTTAAAATATTACTTAATTTAAATAAATTTAAATAAATTTCTGCCAATTTATTATGCGCCCTTATTATGCGACTTTATTATTAACGCTAGCGTTTGCTGTTTTTCTGTGGTTAATGATATATTTATTTTGTAAACATTTATTTTTTCTTCAAAAAGTATGAATTTTTTATCCTTATTTACCTTTTTTGTGCCAACCTTAATTGACAGCGAGCCATAAATTATTAATAATTAAGTTATTCTGGAGTGTCATTGGAGGGGGTACCCCCCCCCCCCCCCCCCCCATTAATTAATTAGATCCGTATTATTCATTCAATAGACATTATTTATAAAGATGGAAGAAATCGACACAATTTAACAACAAGTGGTTCATCGCAATGCGGTATCCAATAATACGGTATCCAATAATACGGTATCCAATAATACGGTATCCAATAATACGGTATCCAATAATACGGTATCCAATAATACGGTATCCAATAATACGGTATCCAATAATACGGTATCCAATAATACGGTATCCAATAATACGGTATCCAATAATACGGTATCCAATAATACGGTATCCAATAATACGGTATCCAATAATACGGTATCCAATAATACGGTATCCAATAATACGGTATCCAATAATACGGTATCCAATAATACGGTATCCAATAATACGGTATCCAATAATACGGTATCCAATAATACGGTATCCAATAATACGGTATCCAATAATACGGTATCCAATAATACGGTATCCAATAATACGGTATCCAATAATACGGTATCCAATAATACGGTATCCAATAATACGGTATCCAATAATACGGTATCCAATAATACGGTATCCAATAATACGGTATCCAATAATACGGTATCCAATAATACGGTATCCAATAATACGGTATCCAATAATACGGTATCCAATAATACGGTATCCAATAATACGGTATCCAATAATACGGTATCCAATAATACGGTATCCAATAATACGGTATCCAATAATACGGTATCCAATAATACGGTATCCAATAATACGGTATCCAATAATACGGTATCCAATAATACGGTATCCAATAATACGGTATCCAATAATACGGTATCCAATAATACGGTATCCAATTCTACATATACAATTATTGTAGTGCATTTATTCTAATATCCAATACGGGTGGTGAGGGAAAAAATTGTTGGGCAGATCGCGGAAACAAACGGTCGAATTGGCGGGTTTAAATAAGAACCGTGCATTCTATGGAGTAATTTTCGATGCATTCAAATACACATTAAAGTCAGTCTCAGTTATTTTTCACCTCGTTTATATAATTTAAAAGCGGAGACTACTGTGCGTCTTTTGACACTAATTATTAATTAATTATTACTTTGATGACATTAATTATTAAATTCATGAAGAGGAACGTTGATAAAATGCTGTTTGCAATTACAGATTATAGATACAGTAATTACAGATATATATCTATCCATATACTTGATATAGCCGTTTCTATTTAAAGGTTAACTTTAAAGGCAGCATGTACTTGTGACGTCATATCTGTAAGAGCCAATTACAGTCGATTTTCAAAATTGGGTTCAGCGCTTACTTAAACCCGCCATATCAACCGATTCCTCGCGTTTTTACAAAAAAAAACACCCTACCACTCGATTCAGGGCACCTTGCTACCCCTTATTCAATGGTTTCTAGCCCAAAAAATTTTTCGCCCACCAACCCTATTATACATTATGCACAGCTTTTGATTCGATTCCGAAATTGTTTGTACTATTAGGCCTATACTAAATATCAAGCGTTAACCACCACCTCACAGAATGTCAGTATTCCTCCATCAGCATCTACAGACAGCGCGAGATATTGGCCAATCATATGATGACAGTCGACAGTATACCTCAAACCGCGTTTAGTGTAAGACCTCGCATAGTTGGGGTCACCTATAACCGCACATACATCAGCATCGTTCGGAGTCATTGTTTTCATAACACTCACCTGCAATAAACAATAAATTGATAATAATGATATTTATAAATGGTATAAATGTTAAACAACTGGCCAATAATGTACAAGTAGGCTATGTTCACAGTTTGTAGTTCAGTTTGTATAAATTAGCTTTTGTGTAATATGTTACAGCATTCACTTCATTCCTATATTGTATGTTACAGCGTTCACTTCGTTCCTATATTGTATATTACAGCGTTCACTTCGTTCATATATTGTATGTTACAGCATTCACTTTGTTCCTATATTGTATGTTACAGCATTCACTTCGTTCCTATATTGTATGTTACAGCGTTCACTTCGTTCCTATATTGTATATTACAGCATTCACTTCGTTCCTATATTGTATATTACAGCATTCACTTCATTCCTATATTGTATATTACAGCATTCACTTCGTTCCTATATTGTATGTTACAGCATTGACTTCGTTCCTATATTGTATGTTACAGCATTCACTTCGTTCCTATATTGTATGTTACAGCATTCACTTCGTTCCTATATTGTATGTTACTACTACTACTAGGATCGGCATGCTGCATTGCAGCTGCATTTTTAAGAATGCTGTGCCGGCTTGTCAACAAAATTGCACCGCCACAACTCCCTATCACCCATGACATTTGCTAGATCATCCGCATCTTTAAGGCCAGTGTCCTTTAAGATGCGTCTCAAGAAAGTCATGGGCTGTCCACCATGCTTATTCACTCCATGAGGCTGCCAAAGTACAAGATTATGCACTGGCTGGTCCTCACGGCGAAAGCAATGTCCTGCAAAGCGGAGGCGATTTTGTTCTAGTGTCAAGCTTGGGGGAACCAATGAGACACCTCCAATGTTATATAGTGTCTGGTTGGAGATGTGTGCATTGTACTTGACACAATGAACCCGGCGTAGCATTCTTGTGAATGTGCCATCCAGAGATTTGGTTTCCTCAGCAGTTAGAGCCCAGCATGGACTCCCGTAGAGGAGTACTGGAACTACTGCTGCTCTAAATAATCGGACCTTAAGTTTCCGATTTATTCTAGGTGACTTCCAAATCCTGGAAAGCCTATTCAAGGCTGCCCATGCCTTTCCCTTACGTATTCGAAGGTCCTCACCTGACTTCCGGATCCATGATCCCAGGTAACAGAAGTCGTCCACATGCTCAAGCATACCATCCTTTGAGCTTATGCTCATCCGATCAGAGACTTGCTGAGGACTTTCAAAGTTAACTGTCAGAATTTTGGTCTTTCTGGAGTTAATAAAAAGACCAACACTAGAAGCAGCATGTTCTAATGAGCTGAGGAGCCGCTGGGCTCCCTCTAATGATTCTGAGAGTACTCCTAAGTCATCAGCAAAGTCTAGATCAGTTAGGTACTTGGCAGGATTTCCTCGACTTCTGGAGCCAGTAGGTGGAGTTATCATCACCCCATCATCATTATGATGATCTAAGGACATGCGTAGAACATAGTCAACCACAATAATGAACAAGAATGGTGCAAGTGTGTCTCCTTGGAGGACGCCCCATAACACTTCAAATGGTTCTGTGTCACCGTCAACAGTAGACACAAATGTTGTCGAACCATCGTATACTGATCTGATTGCTGCAATAATTTCATCAGGAATCCCATATAATGAAAGTATGCTGAACATACGTGAGCGAGAGACTGAATCAAAGGCCTTGAAGAAGTCAACAAAGATAACAGCCAGATGCCTGTCTTTCTTTTTTGATAACTCTTCAATTATCCTTCTAAGTGCCAAAATGGGCTCCATGGTCCCACGACCTTTACGGAACCCATTCTGATTTCCACGTAGCAGTCTCTCAATGGGATCCCTGATGCGATTTAATAGAATTCTATTGTATAGTTTTGCAGCAATCGAGATCAATGAGATTCCCCGAAAAGAACCATAGAGTGTTAGGTTGCCCTTCTTGGGAACTGGCACCAACTTATTTGTTTTCATTTCTTGTGGGACTCTTGTTGTACGGTACATGTCTACTATGATGGGATAGATGAGCTTTAAACACTCAGGTATTTTAAAGACCTCAGGGGGAACACCATCTACTCCACTGGCACGATTGGTCTTAATGCTCTTTGCAGCAGCCTTCACTTCTGCAAAGGAGATATCGCCAATGGGAATATCTGGGAGTACAGACTCAGACACTTTTACTTCTATAAAGTTATCAGGCAATACCCTGTCATTATTGAGGAGCTTTTCAAAGTGGGCTTTCCAACCATTGAGGCGATCGGCTGGTGATTCAGCCTTAACCTTGGTGGTTGGTTGGCTTTTCCGCCCAGTAAGCAGATTGATCGATTTCCATGCCTGGGATGATTGCCTGCTGTCGTCAGCATCATTGATGGCATCAACCTGTTGGTTTATTAGCTCCTGTAGATTAACAGAGTACTGCCTGTTCAGGGACCTAGATGCAGCTTTAACTGCATTCTTGGCCGCTGTAGTCTGTTTGAGTCGGGACTCTTTCTGCGCCTTATGAAGGTCATTTCGGCACTTCTGAATTTTGTTGTCAGTCCAGGGGGCCCTTTTCCTGTTTCGAGGGTATACAGGAACTGTTTCTGCAGCTGCTAACTTAACTGCTTCTGTAAAGGCAGTATAGCCCTCACAGTGATCTGCCGCCTCAGAGGCAAGAGCCTCATACCTGTTGCTCAGCTGTAGTGTGAAGCTGGATCTCACACTTGGCTGTTGCAACAGAGAGGACCAGTCATGCCGTGGCAAGGCAGATTTCGTTGTTCTGCTAGCACGCAGACTAAGTCTTACCTTGGCCACAATAAGGCGGTGATCACTGGAGAAGGGTCTAAGTGTAAATGCATTACAGTCTTGTATAGAGCTCCTGTATTTCCTACGAAACAGAATATGGTCTATCTGGGACTTGTGACCACTGGGTCCACTATGAGTCCATAGCTTTCCAGTTCGCTTCTTGAACTGGGTTCCAGCCGAAAACAATCCATTTCCAGAGATAAAATCCTGAAGATGGACATAATTTCGGTTAACACTATTGCTATAGACCCAGGGCGATGTAGGTGATTGATGCAGACTTGCATTAAAGTCTCCCAGGAATGTTAAGAATGCATGCTGATCCACTCCATCAGTTGCTGCTTGTAGATTGTGGTAGAAATTTTCCACCTCCTCTACAGGGGCAACACTAGTTGGAGAGTAGCACACAATCAGAACCACCTTAGGAAACTTCTTAGCCAGTCTTCCAGAACATGAGAAGTGGCAACGGATGATGCGGTTAGAGATTTGGTCTATTTTGTCCAATGCTGCATGTGCAGTTGGATTCATCAATAGACCAATTCCACCATTGCCACTATCATCTGCTGACGCGAGGGCGAGTCGCCAACCGCCCCCCATGTCCTTAATCAGAACCTCATCAGTCTGTCCAGTCTGCATTCGGTGCTCTTGAACACCCACTGCGCTAAGAGAAAGCTTATCTGCCAAGGCAGTCAGCTCACCTTGTCGCATTGGGGACCCGAGTGTTAGGGTGTTTACTGAGGCTAGTCTAGTGACTTGCCTCAGATTCACCAATGGCTTTGTTGGTCGGGGTGGAACATGAGAGTAGCCTCCAACTCCAGAATCCCTCTCCCCATCAGAATCTGGCCTCCCTGGTGACCCAGGGTTTGGGCCAGAAAGGTCATCAGGAAAGGGACTCAAAGAATTGTTGGCTGCTCTCTCTCCAGTAGGGGGTGAGACAGGCAGCCGGTCAGGAGTTAACTGACGCCTGTGAGGCCGATTGTGTCCGGTAATTCCACTGGCCTCTAGTGGCCGGACCTCCGCATTGCTAATGTAATCCATAGTGGGGGTTGGGGGGTGCTTTTTTGCCGAGTCAGCTCTCGGGGCAAATACCACACCCTGGTTTGCCATTCCACAGGGTGGGTGTCGCAATGGAGTCAGATATGAGGCCCATCACCCATATCTACTCTGGCGTACATGACCCACCATTGGCTGTTGCAGCTCATCTGCTGGGTCATGCCCTGTACCCTGTATGTATGCCTTGTATGTTACAGCATTCACTTCGTTCCTATATTGTATATTACAGCATTCACTTCGTTCCTATATTGTATGTTACAGCGTTCACTTCGTTCCTATATTGTATGTTACAGCATTCACTTCATTCCTATATTGTATATTACAGCATTCACTTCGTTCCTATATTGTATATTACAGCGTTCACTTCGTTCCTATATTGTATGTTACAGCGTTCACTTCGTTCCTATATTGTATGTTACAACGTTCACTTTGTTCCTATATTGTATATTACATCATTCACTTCGTTCCTATATTGTATATTACAGCATTCACTTCGTTCCTATATTGTATATTACAGCATTCACTTTGTTCCTATATTGTATATTACAGCATTCACTTCGTTCCTATATTGTATATTACAGCGCTCACTTCGTTCCTATATTGTATATTACAGCGTTCACTTCGTTCCTATATTGTATATTACAGCATTCACTTCGTTCCTATATTGTATATTACAGCGTTCACTTCATTCCTATATTGTATGTTACAGCATTCACTTCGTTCCTATATTGTATGTTACAGCGTTCACTTCGTTCCTATATTGTATATTACAGCATTCACTTCGTTCCTATATTGTATATTACAGCATTCACTTCGTTCCTATATTGTATATTACAGCGCTCACTTCGTTCCTATATTGTATATTACAGCATTCACTTCGTTCCTATATTGTATATTACAGCATTCACTTCGTTCCTATATTGTATATTACAGCATTCACTTCGTTCCTATATTGTATGTTACAGCGTTCACTTCGTTCCTATATTGTATATTACAGCATTCACTTCGTTCCTATATTGTATATTACAGCGTTCACTTCGTTCCTATATTGTATGTTACAGCATTCACTTTGTTCCTATATTGAATGTTACAGCATTCACTTCGTTCCTATATTGTATGTTACAGCATTCACTTTGTTCCTATATTGTATGTTACAACGTTCACTTTGTTCCTATATTGTATATTACAGCATTCACTTCGTTCCTATATTGTATATTACAGCATTCACTTCGTTCCTATATTGTATATTACAGCGCTCACTTCGTTCCTATATTGTATATTACAGCGTTCACTTCGTTCCTATATTGTATATTACAGCATTCACTTCGTTCCTATATTGTATGTTACAGCGTTCACTTCGTTCCTATATTGTATATTACAGCATTCACTTCGTTCCTATATTGTATATTACAGCGTTCACTTCGTTCCTATATTGTATGTTACAGCATTCACTTTGTTCCTATATTGAATGTTACAGCATTCACTTCGTTCCTATATTGTATGTTACAGCATTCACTTTGTTCCTATATTGTATGATACAGCGTTCACTTCGTTCCTATATTGTATGTTACAGCGTTCACTTCGTTCCTATATTGTATGTTACAGCGTTCACTTCGTTCCTATATTGTATGTTACAGCATTCACTTCGTTCCTATATTGTATATTACAGCATTCACTTCGTTCCTATATTGTATGTTACAGCATTCACTTCGTTCCTATATTATATATTACAGCATTCACTTCATTCCTATATTGTATGTTACAGCGTTCACTTCGTTCCTATATTGTATGTTACAGCGTTCACTTCGTTCCTATATTGTATGTTACAGCATTCACTTTGTTCCTATATTGTATATTACAGCGTTCAGTTTGTTCCTATATTGTATATTACAGCATTCACTTCGTTCCTATATTGTATATTACAGCGTTCACTTCGTTCCTATATTGTATGTTACAGCATTCACTTTGTTCCTATATTGTATGTTACAGCATTCACTTCGTTCCTATATTGTATGTTACAGCATTCACTTTGTTCCTATATTGTATGATACAGCGTTCACTTCGTTCCTATATTGTATGTTACAGCATTCACTTCGTTCCTATATTATATATTACAGCATTCACTTCATTCCTATATTGTATGTTACAGCGTTCACTTCGTTCCTATATTGTATGTTACAGCATTCACTTCGTTCCTATATTGTATATTACAGCATTCACTTCGTTCCTATATTGTATGTTACAGCGTTCACTTTGTTCCTATATTGTATGTTACAGCGTTCACTTTGTTCCTATATTGTATATTACAGCGTTCACTTCGTTCCTATATTGTATGTTACAGCATTCACTTTGTTCCTATATTGAATGTTACAGCGTTCACTTTGTTCCTATATTTTATGTTACAGCATTCACTTCGTTCCTATATTGTATGTTACAGCGTTCACTTTGTTCCTATATTGTATATTACAGCGTTCACTTTGTTCCTATATTGTATGTTACAGCGTTCACTTCGTTCCTATATTGTATGTTACAGCATTCACTTCGTTCCTATATTGTATGTTACAGCGTTCACTTCGTTCCTATATTGTATGTTACAGCATTCACTTCGTTCCTATATTGTATGTTACACCGTTCACTTTGTTCCTATATTGTATGTTACAGCGTTCACTTCGTTCCTATATTGTATGTTACACCGTTCACTTTGTTCCTATATTGTATGTTACAGCATTCACTTCGTTCCTATATTGTATGTTACAGCATTCACTTCGTTCCTATATTGTATGTTACAGCATTCACTTCGTTCCTATATTGTATGTTACAGCGTTCACTTTGTTCCTATATTGTATATTACAGCGTTCACTTCGTTCCTATATTGTATGTTACAGCATTCACTTCGTTCCTATATTGTATGTTACAGCGTTCACTTTGTTCCTATATTTTATGTTACAGCATTCACTTCGTTCCTATATTGTATGTTACAGCGTTCACTTTGTTCCTATATTGTATATTACAGCGTTCACTTTGTTCCTATATTGTATGTTACAGCGTTCACTTCGTTCCTATATTGTATGTTACAGCATTCACTTTGTTCCTATATTGTATATTACAGCGTTCACTTCGTTCCTATATTGTATGTTACAGCGTTCACTTCGTTCCTATATTGTATGTTACAGCGTTCACTTCGTTCCTATATTGTATGTTACAGCGTTCACTTCATTCCTATATTGTATGTTAAAGCATTCACTTCGTTCCTATATTGTATGTTACAGCATTCACTTCGTTCCTATATTGTATGTTACAGCGTTCACTTCGTTCCTATATTGTATATTACAGCATTCACTTTGTTCCTATATTGTATGTTACAGCGTTCACTTCATTCCTATATTGTATATTACAGCGTTCACTTCGTTCCTATATTGCATATTATAGCATTCACTTCGTTCCTATATTGTATATTACAGCATTCACTTCATTCCTATATTGTATATTACAGCATTCACTTTGTTCCTATATTGTATATTATAGCGTTCACTTTGTTCCTATATTGTATATTACAGCATTCACTTCGTTCCTATATTGTATGTTACAGCGTTCACTTCATTCCTATATTGTATGTTACAGCATTCACTTTGTTCCTATATTGTATATTATAGCGTTCACTTTGTTCCTATATTGTATATTACAGCGTTCACTTCGTTCCTATATTGTATGTTACAGCGTTCACTTCATTCCTATATTGTATGTTACAGCATTCACTTCGTTCCTATATTGTATGATACAGCGTTCACTTCGTTCCTATATTGTATGTTACAGCGTTCACTTCGTTCCTATATTGTATGTTACAGCGTTCACTTCGTTCCTATATTGTATATTACAGCATTCACTTCGTTCCTATATTGTATGATACAGCGTTCACTTCGTTCCTATATTGTATGTTACAGCGTTCACTTTGTTCCTATATTGTATATTATAGCGTTCACTTCGTTCCTATATTGTATGTTACAGCGTTCACTTCGTTCCTATATTGTATTTTAGCGTCAGGCTAAATTATGAAGTTATAATAATAAGATTTGTTATCTGTATACGGCAGTATGGTAATTCATATATTGTAGGATGACGAGTTGCACAACTCAGTAAGTCTGTACTGAAGAGGTACCGGTACATAGCCTACAACCAGAATCCTAGATCGTTGCTAGGCAACCGTGTCAACAACCTAACTCCATATCCCACACCCCTGTACGCCACAATGCTCCCCCCAGTGTAAGGAAATGAAACGAGAAGGTAACCTATAAGTATCTGGGGGGATTTATGATGCGACCAGATCTTGTGGTTATTAGTGGCGCAGGCGGTGTAACTGGCGGAGATGAATGAGTTTGTACTGTAGGAGTGGGTTGAGTTTCGGGAGGAGGTTGGGCTGGTTGGATGCCGCAACCGTAGGCCACCTTGAGACGGTCGACGGACACGGTCTCTCGGCGGCCGGTGACATTGAGAACAAAGTATTTCTCTGATTTTTGTAGGACTCTGTAAGGGCCAGAGTACGGGCGCTGTAGTCGTCTGCGGTGGGCATCGCGCCGGACGTAAACGTATCCGGTTGAGCCGAGGTTGTCCGGAACGGAAGTCGTACGACGGCCGTGGAACTCCAGAATCGGCGGAGCAACGGCGCGCATAGAGTCCTGGAGTTGGAGAAGGAAGTCCGAGGATGGAGGCTCCGATCGCGGCACTGGAGCGATGAACTCGCCGGGGATGTGGAGGCTGGTCCCGTAGATGAGGTCGGCGGGGGAGCAGCCGGAGTCCTCGCGCCACGCGGTCCGGATGTTGAGGAGGACCATGGGGAGTTCGTCCATCCAGTTGGGGCCGACGAGAGGCACCTTGAGGGAGGCCTTCAGCTGCCGATGGAGGCGCTCAACCATCCCGTTGGCCTGTGGATGGTAGGCCGTTGTGTTGGATGCCGATATACCGAGGAGGCGGTGGATATCGGCCCAAAGGTGGGAGGTGAACTGGGCGCCTCTGTCGGAAGTAACGTGACTGGGGATACTGAAACAGGATATCCAATGTCGGAGGAGGGCTCGAGAGCATGTCTCAGTGGTTGAGTCTGCCATTGGAATAACTTCGGGCCAAAGGCTAAACCTGTCGATTACGGTAAACATATATGTCATACCTTTGGACACGGGTAGAGGGCCGACGATGTCGACATGTAGGCTGTCGAATCGGTGGTCGGGAGGTTGTTGTCGAGTCAGTGGGGCGTGGACGTGTCGGTGAATCTTAGAGGCCTGACACGCATGGCACTCCTGGCACCATCGTCTGACGTCACGTTTCAGTCCGTGCCAGATGAAACGGGACGAGATGGCGCGTTGGGTTGGGCGGTTCCCAGAATGGCCGAGTCCGTGGATTGCGTTGAAGACGCGTCGAGTCCACTCCATGGGGATTATGGGTCGGGTTCTGCCCGTGGAGACGTCGCACAGGATGGTGAAGTCACCGAATGGGACGTCTTCGATGACGAGGCTGGTAATGGCGGTCCGGTAGGTGTTGACTGCAGCAGATGTTTGCTGTGCCGTGGCGAGTTGCCGGAAGTCGATGGTCGGTGAGAGGATGGCGGCTACCGGGGCGCGGGACAGGGCGTCGGCGACGACGTTATCTTTGCCACTGACGTGCTGAATATCCGTCATAAACTCGGCAATAAATGACATATGGCAAGTTTGGCGGGGAGAACATTCAGCGGCGCTGGTCAACGCGAAGGTCAGCGGTTTATGGTCGGTATAAACCGTAAAGGTTCGACCTTCAACGTAGTGTCGAAAGTGTTTAATGGCGAGGTTTGCCGCTAGTAACTCGCGATCGAATGCAGAATATTTCGCTTCAGCAGTCGAGAGTTTTCGCGAGAAAAATGCAACAGGGCACCACACCTCGCCGTGTAGCTGTTCGAGTTTAGTGCCAACAGCCTTATCAGAAGCGTCGACAGTGACGCTCGTGGTGGCGGTTGAGTTGGGGTGGTGGAGGAGGGTTGCAGCAGCGAGGGAGGAGTTGGCAGACTCGAATGCCGTTTGGCATTCGGGAGTCCACTGAATCGTCTGACTCTTCGACTTGGTGGCCTCGTACAATGGGCAGAGTTTGTCGGCCAACCTTGGCATGAAGCAGTGGTAGTAGTTTACCATGCCGAGGAAGCGTTGGAGGCTGAGTTTGGAGTCCGGGGTCGGATAGTCGCGGATAGCGTCAAATCGGTCTTCGAGAGGAAGGATTCCCGAGGATGTAACTTTGTGACCGAGGAATGTCAGTTCCGGGACACCGAAGACGCACTTGGTGCGGTTCAAAACCATCCCGTAGTCCGAGAGGAGTCGGAAGACTTGGCGGAGGTGGTCGATGTGTTCGGCGACAGAGCGACTCGCTACCAGGATGTCGTCGAGGTAGACGAACGCGAACGGAATGCCGCGTAGAATGCCGTCCATTAACCGCTGGAACGCCTGGGCGGCGTTCTTAAGTCCGAACGGCATTCGGATGAACTCCCAAAGGCCGAAGGGAGTGATGATCGCCGTCTTTGGTGTATCTTTGGTCGCCATGGGGATCTGGTGGTATCCCCGTACCAGGTCGATCTTAGAGAAGACCGACATTCCATCCAGGTGACCGTTGAAGTCTTGGATGTGTGGTAGGGGGTACCGGTCGTCGACGGTGGCGTCGTTGAGACGGCGGTAGTCCCCACAGGGCCGCCAACCGCCGCCGGGTTTGGGGGCGATGTGGAGCGGGGAGGCCCACGGCGAGTTGGAACGCCGGATTATGCCGAGTTTCTCCATCTTGGCGAACTCGGCCTTGGCCACCACGAGTTTCTCGGCGTCGAGTCGGCGGGCGCGAGCGTGTAGAGGAGGTCCCTCCGTAATAATGTGGTGCTCTACACCATGTTTATTCAACGCAGTCGGCTCGAACCAAGGGATGAGGAGCTCCGGGAACTCGTCAATGCTACTAGGATCGGCATGCTGCATTGCAGCTGCATTTTTAAGAATGCTGTGCCGGCTTGTCAACAAAATTGCGCCGCCACAACTCCCTATCACCCATAACATTTGCTAGATCATCCGCATCTTTAAGGCCAGTGTCCTTTAAGATGCGTCTCAAGAAAGTCATGGGCTGTCCACCATGCTTATTCACTCCATGAGGCTGCCAAAGTACAAGATTATGCACTGGCTGGTCCTCACGGCGAAAGCAATGTCCTGCAAAGCGGAGGCGATTTTGTTCTAGTGTCAAGCTTGGGGGAACCAATGAGACACCTCCAATGTTATATAGTGTCTGGTTGGAGATGTGTGCATTGTACTTGACACAATGTACCCGGCGTAGCATTCTTGTGAATGTGCCATCCAGAGATTTGGTGTCCTCAGCAGTTAGAGCCCAGCATGGACTCCCCTAGAGGAGTCCTGGAACTACTGCTGCTCTAAATAATCGGACCTTAAGTTTCCGATTAATTCTAGGTGACTTCCAAATCCTGAAAAGCCTATTCAAGGCTGCCCATGCCTTTCCCTTACGTATTCGAAGGTCCTCACCTGACTTCCGGATCCATGATCCCAGGTAACAGAAGTCGTCCACATGCTCAAGCATACCATCCTTTGAGCTTATGCTCATCCGATCAGAGACTTGCTGAGGACTTTCAAAGTTAACTGTCAGAATTTTGGTCTTTCTGGAGTTAATAAAAAGACCAATGAGTCGCTCGCAGGGACCTGTAGTAGGGATGCGGATGCCGGCGATAGCGGTCGAATAGCAGGCGATCTTGGTCGGGATCGCTGTAGGGTTCGACATATCGATGAGGCATCTCCCTGCAAGGTCGATGGCCAACTGGTTGGAGAAGAAGAAGTCGGCGCCGAGGATTGGGGAAGAGACATTCGCCATGTAGAATTCCTGCGTGAAGACCCGCCCGTTGCCGAGGTGGAGGCAGATCGCCCTCCTGCCCCAAGTGGCAATCGGACTGCCGTTGGCGGCGACCAACGTGCTGGGTCCGCGTTGAGGGATCTCATGTGGCGGAGGAGACCGGTAGGTCGGCGGTCACCGAGTCCAGAAAGGGACAAAAGTTCGTTGTCTCTCTGAGCCTGGGTTTTACCGAAAGCGGCGACGAGGGCGCGCTTCAGCGTTCTATACTTGTTGTCTCCCGCCGGCGGATCGAGAAGTATTGGTCCAACTTCTTTGGCCGTAGTGTTATCCAACGCAGCAACCACGTGGTGAAACTTGGTTAAGTCTACAGTTATGTTGCGCGTGGCGAACTGAGCCTCGACTTGGGAGAACCAGATCTCCGGGTTCTCGGTCCAGAACGTGGGGAGTTTGACTCCGACGGCATTTACTGAGGTTCCGGTTGTGTCGGAGCCGGAAGCAGCAGGAAGGAGGCCTTGGAGGGCCGTGGCGAGGGCCGCAATATCCTCAGCAGCGAGAGGCATACCGGTAGTTAATAGGCTAATAGCTGAACATGGGGATTATTCTGCAACTGTTTAAATTAGCGAGTTCACCATGCTGGGTCACCAGTTTAGCGTCAGGCTAAATTATGAAGTTATAATAATAAGATTTGTTATCTGTATACGGCAGTATTGTAATTCATATATTGTAGGATGACGAGTTGCACAACTCAGTAAGTCTGTACTGAAGAGGTACCGGTACATAGCCTACAACCAGAATCCTAGATCGTTGCTAGGCAACCGTGTCAACAACCTAACTCCATATCCCACACCCCTGTACGCCACAGTATGTTACAGCGTTCACTTCGTTCCTATATTGTATGTTACAGCATTCACTTCATTCCTATATTGTATGTTACAGCATTCACTTCATTCCTATATTGTATGTTACAGCGTTCACTTCGTTCCTATATTGTATATTACAGCGTTCACTTCGTTCCTATATTGTATGTTACAGCATTCACTTCATTCCTATATTGTATATTACAGCATTCACTTCGTTCCTATATTGTATGATACAGCGTTCACTTCGTTCCTATATTGTATGATACAGTGTTCACTTCGTTCCTATATTGTATATTACAGCGTTCACTTCGTTCCTATATTGTATATTACAGCGTTCACTTCGTTCCTATATTGTATATTACAGCGTTCACTTCGTTCCTATATTGCATGTCACAGCGTTCACTTCGTTCCTATATTGTATATTACAGCATTCACTTCGTTCCTATATTGTATGTCACAGCGTTCACTTCGTTCCTATATTGTATATTACAGCGTTCACTTCATTCCTATATTGTATATTACAGCGTTCACTTCGTCCCTATATTGTATGATACAGCGTTCACTTCGTTCCTATATTGTATGTTACAGCGTTCACGTCGTTCCTATATTGTATATTACAGCGTTCACTTCATTCCTATATTGTATATTACAGCGTTCACTTCGTTCCTATATTGTATGATACAGCGTTCACTTCGTTCCTATATTGTACATTACAGCGTTCACTTCATTCCTATATTGTATATTACAGCGTTCACTTCGTTCCTATATTGTATATTACAGCGTTCACTTCGTTCCTATATTGCATGTCACAGCGTTCACTTCGTTCCTATATTGTATATTACAGCGTTCACTTCGTTCCTATATTGTATGTCACAGCGTTCACTTCGTTCCTATATTGTATATTACAGCGTTCACTTCGTTCCTATATTGTATATTACAGCGTTCACTTCATTCCTATATTGTATATTACAGCGTTCACTTCGTTCCTATATTGTATGATACAGCGTTCACTTCGTTCCTATATTGTATGTTACAGCGTTCACGTCGTTCCTATATTGTATATTACAGCGTTCACTTCGTTCCTATATTGTATGTTACAGCGTTCACTTCGTTCCTATATTGTATATTACAGCGTTCACTTCATTCCTATATTGTATATTACAGCGTTCACTTCGTTCCTATATTGTATGATACAGCGTTCACTTCGTTCCTATATTGTATGTTACAGCGTTCACGTCGTTCCTATATTGTATATTACAGCGTTCACTTCATTCCTATATTGTATATTACAGCGTTCACTTCGTTCCTATATTGTATGTTACAGCGTTCACGTCGTTCCTATATTGTATATTACAGCGTTCACTTCATTCCTATATTGTATGTTACAGCGTTCACTTCGTTCCTATATTGTATATTACAGCATTCACTTCGTTCCTATATTGTATATTACAGCATTCACTTCGTTCCTATATTGTATATTACAGCGTTCACTTCGTTCCTATATTGCATATTATAGCATTCACTTCGTTCCTATATTGTATATTACAGCATTCACTTCATTCCTATATTGAATATTACAGCATTCACTTCGTTCCTATATTGTATGTTACAGCGTTCACTTCGTTCCTATATTGCATATTATAGCATTCACTTCGTTCCTATATTGTATATTACAGCATTCACTTCGTTCCTATATTGTATATTACAGCATTCACTTCGTTCCTATATTGTATATTACAGCGTTCACTTCGTTCCTATATTGTATATTACAGCATTCACTTCGTTCCTATATTGTATATTACAGCATTCACTTCGTTCCTATATTGTATATTACAGCATTCACTTCGTTCCTATATTGTATGTTACAGCATTCACTTTGTTCCTATATTGTATATTACAGCGTTCACTTCGTTCCTATATTGCATATTATAGCATTCACTTCGTTCCTATATTGTATATTACAGCATTCACTTCGTTCCTATATTGTATATTACAGCATTCACTTCGTTCCTATATTGTATGTTACAGCGTTCAGTTCGTTCCTATATTGTATATTACAGCGTTCACTTCATTCCTATATTGTATGTTACAGCATTCACTTCGTTCCTATATTGTATATTACAGCATTCACTTCATTCCTATATTGTATGATACAGCGTTCACTTCGTTCCTATATTGTATATTACAGCATTCACTTTGTTCCTATATTGTATGTTACAGCGTTCACTTTGTTCCTATATTGTATATTACAGCATTCACTTCATTCCTATATTGTATGTTACAGCGTTCACTTCGTTCCTATATTGTATATTACAGCATTCACTTCGTTCCTATATTGTATATTACAGCATTCACTTCGTTCCTATATTGTATATTACAGCATTCACTTCGTTCCTATATTGTATATTACAGCGCTCACTTTGTTCCTATATTGTATGTTACAGCATTCACTTCGTTCCTATATTGTATATTACAGCATTCACTTCGTTCCTATATTGCATGTTACAGCGTTCACTTCGTTCTTATATTGTATGTTACAGCGTTCACTTCGTTCCTATATTGTATGTTACAGTGCTCACTTCATTTCTATATTGTATGTTACAGCGTTCACTTCGTTCCTATATTGTATATTACAGCGTTCACTTCGTTCCTATATTGTATATTACAGCATTCACTTCGTTCCTATATTGTATATTACAGCGCTCACTTCATTCCTATATTGTATATTACAGCATTCACTTCGTTCCTATATTGTATGTTACAGCGTTCACTTCGTTCCTATATTGTATGTTACAGCGTTCACTTCGTTCCTATATTGTATATTACAGCGTTCACTTCGTTCCTATATTGTATATTACAGCATTCACTTCGTTCCTATATTGTATGTCACAGTGTTCACTTCGTTCCTATATTGTATATTACAGCGTTCACTTCGTTCCTATATTGTATATTACAGCATTCACTTCGTTCCTATGTTGTATGTTACAGCGTTCACTTCGTTCCTATATTGTATATTACAGCGCTCACTTTGTTCCTATATTGTATGTTACAGCGTTCACTTTGTTCCTATATTGTATGTTACAGCATTCACTTCATTCCTATATTGTATGTTACAGCGTTCACTTCGTTCCTATATTGTATATTACAGCATTCACTTCGTTCCTATATTGTATATTACAGCGTTCACTTCGTTCCTATATTGTATATTACAGCATTCACTTCGTTCCTATATTGTATATTACAGCATTCACTTCGTTCCTATATTGTATATTACAGCGTTCACTTCGTTCCTATATTGTATGTTACAGCATTCACTTCGTTCCTATGTTGTATGTTACAGCGTTCACTTCGTTCCTATATTGTATATTACAGCGCTCACTTTGTTCCTATGTTGTATGTTACAGCGTTCACTTTGTTCCTATATTGTATATTACAGCATTCACTTCATTCCTATATTGTATGTTACAGCGTTCACTTCGTTCCTATATTGTATATTACAGCGTTCACTTCATTCCTATATTGTATGTTACAGCATTCACTTCGTTCCTATATTGTATATTACAGCGTTCACTTCATTCCTATATTGTATGTTACAGCATTCACTTCGTTCCTATATTGTATATTACAGCGTTCACTTCGTTCCTATATTGTATATTACAGCATTCACTTCGTTCCTATATTGTATATTACAGCGCTCACTTTGTTCCTATATTGTATATTACAGCGTTCACTTCGTTCCTATATTGTATATTACAGCATTCACTTCGTTCCTATATTGTATATTACAGCGCTCACTTTGTTCCTATATTGTATATTACAGCATTCACTTCGTTCCTATATTGTATGTTACAGTGTTCAGTTCGTTCCTATATTGTATATTACAGCGTTCACTTCGTTCCTATATTGCATATTATAGCATTCACTTCGTTCCTATATTGTATATTACAGCATTCACTTCGTTCCTATATTGTATGTTACAGCGTTCAGTTCGTTCCTATATTGTATATTACAGCATTCACTTTGTTCCTATATTGTATGTTACAGCGTTCACTTTGTTCCTATATTGTATATTACAGCATTCACTTCATTCCTATATTGCATATTATAGCATTCACTTCGTTCCTATATTGTATATTACAGCATTCACTTCGTTCCTATATTGTATATTACAGCATTCACTTCGTTCCTATATTGTATATTACAGCGTTCAGTTCGTTCCTATATTGTATATTACAGCGTTCACTTCATTCCTATATTGTATGTTACAGCATTCACTTCGTTCCTATATTGTATATTACAGCATTCACTTCATTCCTATATTGTATGATACAGCGTTCACTTCGTTCCTATATTGTATATTACAGCATTCACTTTGTTCCTATATTGTATGTTACAGCGTTCACTTTGTTCCTATATTGTATATTACAGCATTCACTTCATTCCTATATTGTATATTACAGCGTTCACTTCGTTCCTATATTGTATATTACAGCATTCACTTCGTTCCTATATTGTATATTACAGCGCTCACTTCATTCCTATATTGTATATTACAGCATTCACTTCGTTCCTATATTGTATATTACAGCGCTCACTTTGTTCCTATATTGTATATTACAGCATTCACTTCGTTCCTATATTGTATATTACAGCATTCACTTCGTTCCTATAATGCATGTTACAGCGTTCACTTCGTTCTTATATTGTATGTTACAGCGTTCACTTCGTTCCTATATTGTATGTTACAGCGCTCACTTCATTCCTATATTGTATGTTACAGCGTTCACTTCGTTCCTATATTGTATATTACAGCGTTCACTTCGTTCCTATATTGTATATTACAGCATTCACTTCGTTCCTATATTATATATTACAGCGTTCACTTCGTTCCTATATTGTATGTTACAGCATTCACTTCATTCCTATATTGTATGTTACAGCGTTCACTTCGTTCCTATATTGTATATTACAGCATTCACTTCGTTCCTATATTGTATATTACAGCCTTCACTTCGTTCCTATATTGTATATTACAGCATTCACTTCGTTCCTATATTGTATATTACAGCATTCACTTCATTCCTATATTGTATGTTACAGCGTTCACTTCGTTCCTATATTGTATATTACAGCATTCACTTCGTTCCTATGTTGTATGTTACAGCGTTCACTTCGTTCCTATATTGTATATTACAGCGCTCACTTTGTTCCTATGTTGTATGTTACAGCGTTCACTTTGTTCCTATATTGTATATTACAGCATTCACTTCATTCCTATATTGTATGTTACAGCGTTCACTTCGTTCCTATATTGTATGTTACAGCGTTCACTTCATTCCTATATTGTATGTTACAGCGTTCACTTCGTTCCTATATTGTATATTACAGCATTCACTTCATTCCTATATTGTATGTTACAGCGTTCACTTCATTCCTATATTGTATATTACAGCATTCACTTCATTCCTATATTGTATGTTACAGCGTTCACTTCGTTCCTATATTGTATATTACAGCATTCACTTCGTTCCTATATTGTATATTACAGCATTCACTTCATTCCTATATTGTATGTTACAGCGTTCACTTCGTTCCTATATTGTATGTTACAGCATTCACTTCGTTCCTATATTGTATATTACAGCATTCACTTCGTTCCTATATTGTATATTACAGCGCTCACTTTGTTCCTATATTGTATATTACAGCGCTCACTTCATTCCTATATTGTATGTTACAGCGTTCACTTCGTTCCTATATTGTATGTTACAGCGTTCAGTTCGTTCCTATATTGTATATTACAGCGTTCACTTCATTCCTATATTGTATGTTACAGCATTCACTTCGTTCCTATATTGTATATTACAGCGTTCACTTCATTCCTATATTGTATGTTACAGCGTTCACTTCGTTCCTATATTGTATATTACAGCGTTCACTTCGTTCCTATATTGTATATTACAGCATTCACTTCGTTCCTATATTGTATATTACAGCGCTCACTTTGTTCCTATATTGTATATTACAGCATTCACTTCGTTCCTATATTGTATATTACAGCGCTCACTTTGTTCCTATATTGTATATTACAGCGCTCACTTCGTTCCTATATTGTATGTTACAGCGTTCACTTCGTTCCTATGTTGTATGTTACAGCGTTCACTTCGTTCCTATATTGTATGTTACAGCATTCACTTCGTTCCTATATTGTATGTTACAGCATTCACTTCGTTCCTATATTGTATATTACAGCGCTCACTTTGTTCCTATATTGTATGTTACAGCGTTCACTTTGTTCCTATATTGTATATTACAGCGCTCACTTCATTCCTATATTGTATGTTACAGCGTTCACTTCGTTCCTATATTGTATATTACAGCATTCACTTCGTTCCTATATTGTATACTACAGCTCTCACTTTGTTCCTATATTGTATGTTACAGCGTTCACTTCGTTCCTATATTGTATATTACAGCATTCACTTCGTTCCTATATTATATATTACAGCGTTCACTTCGTTCCTATATTGTATGTTACAGCGTTCACTTCGTTCCTATATTGTATGTTACAGCGTTCACTTCGTTCCTATATTATATATTACAGCGTTCACTTCGTTCCTATATTGTATGTTACAGCGTTCACTTCGTTCCTATATTGTATATTACAGCGCTCACTTTGTTCCTATATTGTATGTTACAGCGTTCACTTCGTTCCTATATTGTATGTTACAGCGTTCACTTCGTTCCTATATTGTATGTTACAGCATTCACTTCATTCCTATATTGTATATTACAGCATTCACTTCGTTCCTATATTGTATATTACAGCATTCACTTCGTTCCTATATTGTATGTTACAGCGTTCAGTTCGTTCCTATATTGTATATTACAGCGTTCACTTCATTCCTATATTGTATGTTACAGCATTCACTTCGTTCCTATATTGTATATTACAGCATTCACTTCATTCCTATATTGTATGATACAGCGTTCACTTCGTTCCTATATTGTATATTACAGCATTCACTTTGTTCCTATATTGTATGTTACAGCGTTCACTTTGTTCCTATATTGTATATTACAGCATTCACTTCATTCCTATATTGTATGTTACAGCGTTCACTTCGTTCCTATATTGTATATTACAGCATTCACTTCGTTCCTATATTGTATATTACAGCGCTCACTTCATTCCTATATTGTATATTACAGCATTCACTTCGTTCCTATATTGTATATTACAGCGCTCACTTTGTTCCTATATTGTATATTACAGCATTCACTTCGTTCCTATATTGTATATTACAGCATTCACTTCGTTCCTATATTGCATGTTACAGCGTTCACTTCGTTCTTATATTGTATGTTACAGCGTTCACTTCGTTCCTATATTGTATGTTACAGTGCTCACTTCATTTCTATATTGTATGTTACAGCGTTCACTTCGTTCCTATATTGTATATTACAGCGTTCACTTCGTTCCTATATTGTATATTACAGCATTCACTTCGTTCCTATATTATATATTACAGCGTTCACTTCGTTCCTATATTGTATGTTACAGCATTCACTTCATTCCTATATTGTATGTTACAGCGTTCACTTCGTTCCTATATTGTATGTTACAGCGTTCACTTCGTTCCTATATTGTATATTACAGCGTTCACTTCGTTCCTATATTGTATATTACAGCATTCACTTCGTTCCTATATTGTATGTCACAGTGTTCACTTCGTTCCTATATTGTATATTACAGCGTTCACTTCGTTCCTATATTGTATATTACAGCATTCACTTCGTTCCTATGTTGTATGTTACAGCGTTCACTTCGTTCCTATATTGTATATTACAGCGCTCACTTTGTTCCTATATTGTATGTTACAGCGTTCACTTTGTTCCTATATTGTATATTACAGCATTCACTTCATTCCTATATTGTATGTTACAGCGTTCACTTCGTTCCTATATTGTATATTACAGCATTCACTTCGTTCCTATATTGTATATTACAGCGTTCACTTCGTTCCTATATTGTATATTACAGCATTCACTTCGTTCCTATATTGTATATTACAGCATTCACTTCATTCCTATATTGTATGTTACAGCGTTCACTTCGTTCCTATATTGTATGTTACAGCATTCACTTCGTTCCTATATTGTATATTACAGCATTCACTTCGTTCCTATATTGTATATTACAGCGCTCACTTTGTTCCTATATTGTATATTACAGCGCTCACTTCATTCCTATATTGTATGTTACAGCGTTCACTTCGTTCCTATATTGTATGTTACAGCGTTCAGTTCGTTCCTATATTGTATATTACAGCGTTCACTTCATTCCTATATTGTATGTTACAGCATTCACTTCGTTCCTATATTGTATATTACAGCGTTCACTTCATTCCTATATTGTATGTTACAGCGTTCACTTCGTTCCTATATTGTATATTACAGCGTTCACTTCGTTCCTATATTGTATATTACAGCGCTCACTTTGTTCCTATATTGTATATTACAGCATTCACTTCGTTCCTATATTGTATATTACAGCATTCACTTCGTTCCTATATTGTATATTACAGCGCTCACTTTGTTCCTATATTGTATATTACAGCATTCACTTCGTTCCTATATTGTATATTACAGCGCTCACTTTGTTCCTATATTGTATATTACAGCGCTCACTTTGTTCCTATATTGTATATTACAGCATTCACTTCGTTCCTATATTGTATATTACAGCGCTCACTTTGTTCCTATATTGTATATTACAGCATTCACTTCGTTCCTATATTGTATATTACAGCATTCACTTCGTTCCTATATTGTATATTACAGCATTCACTTCGTTCCTATATTGTATATTACAGCATTCACTTCGTTCCTATATTGTATGTTACAGCATTCACTTCATTCCTATATTGTATGTTACAGCGTTCACTTCGTTCCTATATTGTATGTTACAGTGTTCAGTTCGTTCCTATATTGTATATTACAGCGTTCACTTCGTTCCTATATTGCATATTATAGCATTCACTTCGTTCCTATATTGTATATTACAGCATTCACTTCGTTCCTATATTGTATATTACAGCATTCACTTCGTTCCTATATTGTATGTTACAGCGTTCAGTTCGTTCCTATATTGTATATTACAGCATTCACTTCATTCCTATATTGTATGTTACAGCATTCACTTTGTTCCTATATTGTATATTACAGCGTTCACTTCATTCCTATATTGCATATTATAGCATTCACTTCGTTCCTATATTGTATATTACAGCATTCACTTCGTTCCTATATTGTATATTACAGCATTCACTTCGTTCCTATATTGTATGTTACAGCGTTCAGTTCGTTCCTATATTGTATATTACAGCGTTCACTTCATTCCTATATTGTATGTTACAGCATTCACTTCGTTCCTATATTGTATATTACAGCATTCACTTCATTCCTATATTGTATGATACAGCGTTCACTTCGTTCCTATATTGTATATTACAGCATTCACTTTGTTCCTATATTGTATGTTACAGCGTTCACTTTGTTCCTATATTGTATATTACAGCATTCACTTCATTCCTATATTGTATGTTACAGCGTTCACTTCGTTCCTATATTGTATATTACAGCATTCACTTCGTTCCTATATTGTATATTACAGCGCTCACTTCATTCCTATATTGTATATTACAGCATTCACTTCGTTCCTATATTGTATATTACAGCGCTCACTTTGTTCCTATATTGTATATTACAGCATTCACTTCGTTCCTATATTGTATATTACAGCGCTCACTTTGTTCCTATATTGTATATTACAGCATTCACTTCGTTCCTATATTGTATATTACAGCATTCACTTCGTTCCTATATTGTATATTACAGCGCTCACTTTGTTCCTATATTGTATATTACAGCATTCACTTCGTTCCTATATTGTATATTACAGCATTCACTTCGTTCCTATATTGTATATTACAGCATTCACTTCGTTCCTATAATGCATGTTACAGCGTTCACTTCGTTCTTATATTGTATGTTACAGCGTTCACTTCGTTCCTATATTGTATATTACAGCGCTCACTTTGTTCCTATATTGTATATTACAGCATTCACTTCGTTCCTATATTGTATATTACAGCATTCACTTCGTTCCTATATTGTATATTACAGCATTCACTTCGTTCCTATAATGCATGTTACAGCGTTCACTTCGTTCTTATATTGTATGTTACAGCGTTCACTTCGTTCCTATATTGTATGTTACAGCGCTCACTTCATTCCTATATTGTATGTTACAGCGTTCACTTCGTTCCTATATTGTATATTACAGCGTTCACTTCGTTCCTATATTGTATATTACAGCATTCACTTCGTTCCTATATTATATATTACAGCGTTCACTTCGTTCCTATATTGTATGTTACAGCATTCACTTCATTCCTATATTGTATGTTACAGCGTTCACTTCGTTCCTATATTGTATGTTACAGCGTTCACTTCGTTCCTATATTGTATATTACAGCGTTCACTTCGTTCCTATATTGTATATTACAGCATTCACTTCGTTCCTATATTGCATGTCACAGTGTTCACTTCGTTCCTATATTGTATATTACAGCGTTCACTTCGTTCCTATATTGTATATTACAGCATTCACTTCGTTCCTATGTTGTATGTTACAGCGTTCACTTCGTTCCTATATTGTATATTACAGCGCTCACTTTGTTCCTATGTTGTATGTTACAGCGTTCACTTTGTTCCTATATTGTATATTACAGCATTCACTTCATTCCTATATTGTATGTTACAGCGTTCACTTCGTTCCTATATTGTATGTTACAGCGTTCACTTCATTCCTATATTGTATGTTACAGCGTTCACTTCGTTCCTATATTGTATATTACAGCATTCACTTCGTTCCTATATTGTATATTACAGCATTCACTTCGTTCCTATATTGTATATTACAGCATTCACTTCATTCCTATATTGTATGTTACAGCGTTCACTTCGTTCCTATATTGTATATTACAGCATTCACTTCGTTCCTATATTGTATATTACAGCATTCACTTCATTCCTATATTGTATGTTACAGCGTTCACTTCGTTCCTATATTGTATGTTACAGCATTCACTTCGTTCCTATATTGTATATTACAGCATTCACTTCGTTCCTATATTGTATATTACAGCGCTCACTTTGTTCCTATATTGTATATTACAGCGCTCACTTCATTCCTATATTGTATGTTACAGCGTTCACTTCGTTCCTATATTGTATGTTACAGCGTTCAGTTCGTTCCTATATTGTATATTACAGCGTTCACTTCATTCCTATATTGTATGTTACAGCATTCACTTCGTTCCTATATTGTATATTACAGCGTTCACTTCATTCCTATATTGTATGTTACAGCGTTCACTTCGTTCCTATATTGTATATTACAGCGTTCACTTCGTTCCTATATTGTATATTACAGCATTCACTTCGTTCCTATATTGTATATTACAGCGCTCACTTTGTTCCTATATTGTATATTACAGCATTCACTTCGTTCCTATATTGTATATTACAGCGCTCACTTTGTTCCTATATTGTATATTACAGCGCTCACTTCATTCCTATATTGTATGTTACAGCGTTCACTTCGTTCCTATATTGTATGTTACAGCGTTCAGTTCGTTCCTATATTGTATATTACAGCGTTCACTTCATTCCTATATTGTATGTTACAGCATTCACTTCGTTCCTATATTATATGTTACAGCGTTCACTTCATTCCTATATTGTATGTTACAGCGTTCACTTCGTTCCTATATTGTATATTACAGCGTTCACTTCGTTCCTATATTGTATATTACAGCGTTCACTTCGTTCCTATATTGTATATTACAGCATTCACTTCGTTCCTATATTGTATATTACAGCGCTCACTTTGTTCCTATATTGTATATTACAGCGCTCACTTCATTCCTATATTGTATGTTACAGCGTTCACTTCGTTCCTATATTGTATGTTACAGCGTTCAGTTCGTTCCTATATTGTATATTACAGCGTTCACTTCATTCCTATATTGTATGTTACAGCGTTAACTTCGTTCCTATATTGTATGTTACAGCGTTCACTTCGTTCCTATATTGTATATTACAGCGTTCACTTCATTCCTATATTGTATGTTACAGCATTCACTTCGTTCCTATATTGTATATTACAGCGTTCACTTCATTCCTATATTGTATGTTACAGCGTTCACTTCGTTCCTATATTGTATATTACAGCGCTCACGTTGTTCCTATATTGTATGTTACAGCGTTCACTTCGTTCCTATATTGTATATTACAGCGTTCACTTCGTTCCTATATTGTATGTCACAGTGTTCACTTCGTTCCTATATTGTATGTTACAGCATTCACTTCGTTCCTATATTGTATGTTACAGCGTTCACTTCGTTCCTATATTGTATGTTACAGCGTTCATTTCGTTCCTATATTGTATATTACAGCATTCACTTCGTTCCTATATTGTATGTTACAGCATTCACTTCGTTCCTATATTGTATGTTACAGCATTCACTTCGTTCCTATATTGTATGTTACAGCATTCACTTCGTTCCTATATTGTATGTTACAGCATTCACTTCGTTCCTATATTGTATGTTACAGCATTCACTTCGTTCCTATATTGTATGTTACAGCGTTCACTTCGTTCCTATATTGTATGTTACAGCGTTCACTTCGTTCCTATATTGTATGTTACAGCATTCACTTCGTTCCTATATTGTATGTTACAGCATTCACTTCGTTCCTATATTATATGTTACAGCGTTCACTTCATTCCTATATTGTATGTTACAGCGTTCACTTCGTTCCTATATTGTATATTACAGCGTTCACTTCGTTCCTATATTGTATATTACAGCATTCACTTCGTTCCTATATTATATATTACAGCGTTCACTTCGTTCCTATATTGTATGTTACAGCGTTCACTTCGTTCCTATATTGTATATTACAGCGTTCACTTCGTTCCTATATTGTATATTACAGCGTTCACTTCGTTCCTATATTGTATATTACAGCATTCACTTCGTTCCTATATTATATGTTACAGCGTTCACTTCGTTCCTATATTGTATGTTACAGCATTCACTTCGTTCCTATATTGTATATTACAGCGTTCACTTCGTTCCTATATTGTATGTTACAGCGTTCACTTCGTTCCTATATTGTATATTACAGCGCTCACTTTGTTCCTATATTGTATATTACAGCATTCACTTCGTTCCTATATTGTATATTACAGCATTCACTTCATTCCTATATTGTATGTTACAGCGTTCACTTCGTTCCTATATTGTATGTTACAGCATTCACTTCGTTCCTATATTGTATATTACAGCGCTCACTTCATTCCTATATTGTATGTTACAGCGTTCACTTCGTTCCTATATTGTATGTTACAGCATTCACTTCGTTCCTATATTGTATGTTACAGCATCCACTTCGTTCCTATATTGTATGTTACAGCGTTCACTTCGTTCCTATATTGTATGTTACAGCGTTCACTTCGTTCCTATATTGTATGTTACAGCATTCACTTCGTTCCTATATTGTATGTTACAGCATTCACTTCGTTCCTATATTATATGTTACAGCGTTCACTTCATTCCTATATTGTATGTTACAGCGTTCACTTCGTTCCTATATTGTATATTACAGCGTTCACTTCGTTCCTATATTGTATATTACAGCATTCACTTCGTTCCTATATTGTATATTACAGCGCTCACTTCATTCCTATATTGTATGTTACAGCGTTCACTTCGTTCCTATATTGTATATTACAGCGTTCACTTCGTTCCTATATTGTATATTACAGCATTCACTTCGTTCCTATATTGTATATTACAGCGCTCACTTTGTTCCTATATTGTATGTTACAGCGTTCACTTTGTTCCTATATTGTATATTACAGCGCTCACTTCATTCCTATATTGTATGTTACAGCGTTCACTTCGTTCCTATATTGTATATTACAGCATTCACTTCGTTCCTATATTGTATACTACAGCTCTCACTTTGTTCCTATATTGTATGTTACAGCGTTCACTTCGTTCCTATATTGTATATTACAGCATTCACTTCGTTCCTATATTATATATTACAGCGTTCACTTCGTTCCTATATTGTATGTTACAGCGTTCACTTCGTTCCTATATTGTATGTTACAGCGTTCACTTCGTTCCTATATTATATATTACAGCGTTCACTTCGTTCCTATATTGTATGTTACAGCGTTCACTTCGTTCCTATATTGTATATTACAGCGCTCACTTTGTTCCTATATTGTATGTTACAGCGTTCACTTCGTTCCTATATTGTATGTTACAGCGTTCACTTCGTTCCTATATTGTATGTTACAGCATTCACTTCATTCCTATATTGTATGTTACAGCATTCACTTCATTCCTATATTGTATGTTACAGTGTTCACTTCGTTCCTATATTGTATGTTACAGCGTTCAGTTCGTTCCTATGTTGTATGTTACAGCGTTCACTTCGTTCCTATATTATATATTACAGCATTCACTTCATTCCTATATTGTATGTTACAGCGTTCACTTCGTTCCTATATTGTATGTTACAGCATTCACTTCGTTCCTATATTGTATATTACAGCGTTCACTTCGTTCCTATATTGTATGTTACAGCATTCACTTCGTTCCTATATTGTATATTACAGCGTTCACTTCGTTCCTATATTGTATGTTACAGCGTTCACTTCGTTCCTATATTGTATATTACAGCGCTCACTTTGTTCCTATATTGTATATTACAGCATTCACTTCGTTCCTATATTGTATATTACAGTGCTCACTTCATTCCTATATTGTATGTTACAGCATTCACTTTGTTCCTATTTTGTATGTTACAGCATTCACTTCATTCCTATATTGTATGTTACAGCATTCACTTTGTTCCTATATTATATGTTACAACGTTCACTTCGTTCCTATATTGTATATTACAGCGTTCACTTCGTTCCTATATTGTATATTACAGCATTCACTTCATTCCTATATTGTATATTACAGCGCTCACTTCATTCCTATATTGTATGTTACAGCATTCACTTTGTTCCTATTTTGTATGTTACAGCATTCACTTCATTCCTATATTGTATGTTACAGCATTCACTTCATTCCTATATTGTATGTTACAGCATTCACTTTGTTCCTATATTATATGTTACAACGTTCACTTCGTTCCTATATTGTATATTACAGCGTTCACTTCGTTCCTATATTGTATATTACAACGTTCACTTCGTTCCTATATTGTATATTACAGCGTTCACTTCGTTCCTATATTGTATATTACAGCGTTCACTTTGTTCCTATATTGTATGTTACAGCGTTCACTTCGTTCCTATATTGTATATTACAGCGTTCACTTCGTTCCTATATTGTATATTACAGCGTTCACTTCGTTCCTATATTGTATATTACAGCATTCACTTCGTTCCTATATTGTATATTACAACGCTCACTTTGTTCCTATATTGTATGTTACAGCGTTCACTTTGTTCCTATATTGTATATTACAGCATTCACTTCGTTCCTATATTGTATATTACAGCGTTCACTTCGTTCCTATTTTGTATGTTACAGCATTCACTTCATTCCTATATTGTATGTTACAGCATTCACTTTGTTCCTATATTATATGTTACAACGTTCACTTCGTTCCTATATTGTATATTACAGCGTTCACTTCGTTCCTATATTGTATATTACAGCATTCACTTCGTTCCTATATTGTATATTACAGCGCTCACTTTGTTCCTATATTGTATGTTACAGCGTTCACTTTGTTCCTATATTGTATATTACAGCATTCACTTCGTTCCTATATTGTATATTACAGCGTTCACTTCGTTCCTATTTTGTATGTTACAGCATTCACTTCATTCCTATATTGTATGTTACAGCATTCACTTTGTTCCTATATTATATGTTACAACGTTCACTTCGTTCCTATATTGTATATTACAGCGTTCACTTCGTTCCTATATTGTATATTACAGCATTCACTTCATTCCTATATTGTATATTACAGCGCTCACTTTGTTCCTATATTGTATGTTACAGCGTTCACTTTGTTCCTATATTGTATATTACAGCATTCACTTCGTTCCTATATTGTATATTACAGCATTCACTTCATTCCTATATTGTATGTTACAGCGTTCACTTCATTCCTATATTGTATGTTACAGCGTTCACTTCGTTCCTATATTGTATGTTACAGCATTCACTTCGTTCCTATATTGTATATTACAGCGCTCACTTCATTCCTATATTGTATGTTACAGCGTTCACTTCGTTCCTATATTGTATATTACAGCGTTCACTTCGTTCCTATATTGTATATTACAGCATTCACTTCGTTCCTATATTGTATATTACAGCGCTCACTTCATTCCTATATTGTATGTTACAGCGTTCACTTCGTTCCTATATTGTTTATTACAGCGTTCACTTCGTTCCTATATTGTATATTACAGCATTCACTTCGTTCCTATATTGTATATTACAGCGCTCACTTTGTTCCTATATTGTATGTTACAGCGTTCACTTTGTTCCTATATTGTATATTACAGCGCTCACTTCATTCCTATATTGTATGTTACAGCGTTCACTTCGTTCCTATATTGTATATTACAGCATTCACTTCGTTCCTATATTGTATACTACAGCTCTCACTTTGTTCCTATATTGTATGTTACAGCGTTCACTTCGTTCCTATATTGTATATTACAGCATTCACTTCGTTCCTATATTATATATTACAGCGTTCACTTCGTTCCTATATTGTATGTTACAGCGTTCACTTCGTTCCTATATTGTATGTTACAGCGTTCACTTCGTTCCTATATTATATATTACAGCGTTCACTTCGTTCCTATATTGTATGTTACAGCGTTCACTTCGTTCCTATATTGTATATTACAGCGCTCACTTTGTTCCTATATTGTATGTTACAGCGTTCACTTCGTTCCTATATTGTATGTTACAGCGTTCACTTCGTTCCTATATTGTATGTTACAGCATTCACTTCATTCCTATATTGTATGTTACAGCGTTCACTTCGTTCCTATATTGTATGTTACAGCATTCACTTCGTTCCTATATTGTATATTACAGCGCTCACTTCATTCCTATATTGTATGTTACAGCGTTCACTTCGTTCCTATATTGTATATTACAGCGTTCACTTCGTTCCTATATTGTATATTACAGCATTCACTTTGTTCCTATATTATATGTTACAACGTTCACTTCGTTCCTATATTGTATATTACAGCGTTCACTTCGTTCCTATATTGTATATTACAGCATTCACTTCGTTCCTATATTGTATATTACAGCGCTCACTTCATTCCTATATTGTATGTTACAGCATTCACTTTGTTCCTATTTTGTATGTTACAGCGTTCACTTTGTTCCTATATTGTATATTACAGCATTCACTTCGTTCCTATATTGTATATTACAGCGTTCACTTCGTTCCTATTTTGTATGTTACAGCATTCACTTCATTCCTATATTGTATGTTACAGCATTCACTTTGTTCCTATATTATATGTTACAACGTTCACTTCGTTCCTATATTGTATATTACAGCGTTCACTTCGTTCCTATATTGTATATTACAGCATTCACTTCGTTCCTATATTGTATATTACAGCGCTCACTTTGTTCCTATATTGTATGTTACAGCGTTCACTTTGTTCCTATATTGTATATTACAGCATTCACTTCGTTCCTATATTGTATATTACAGCATTCACTTCATTCCTATATTGTATGTTACAGCGTTCACTTCATTCCTATATTGTATGTTACAGCGTTCACTTCGTTCCTATATTGTATGTTACAGCATTCACTTCGTTCCTATATTGTATATTACAGCGCTCACTTCATTCCTATATTGTATGTTACAGCGTTCACTTCGTTCCTATATTGTATATTACAGCGTTCACTTCGTTCCTATATTGTATATTACAGCATTCACTTCGTTCCTATATTGTATATTACAGCGCTCACTTCATTCCTATATTGTATGTTACAGCGTTCACTTCGTTCCTATATTGTATATTACAGCGTTCACTTCGTTCCTATATTGTATATTACAGCATTCACTTCGTTCCTATATTGTATATTACAGCGCTCACTTTGTTCCTATATTGTATGTTACAGCGTTCACTTTGTTCCTATATTGTATATTACAGCGCTCACTTCATTCCTATATTGTATGTTACAGCGTTCACTTCGTTCCTATATTGTATATTACAGCATTCACTTCGTTCCTATATTGTATACTACAGCTCTCACTTTGTTCCTATATTGTATGTTACAGCGTTCACTTCGTTCCTATATTGTATATTACAGCATTCACTTCGTTCCTATATTATATATTACAGCGTTCACTTCGTTCCTATATTGTATGTTACAGCGTTCACTTCGTTCCTATATTGTATGTTACAGCGTTCACTTCGTTCCTATATTATATATTACAGCGTTCACTTCGTTCCTATATTGTATGTTACAGCGTTCACTTCGTTCCTATATTGTATATTACAGCGCTCACTTTGTTCCTATATTGTATGTTACAGCGTTCACTTCGTTCCTATATTGTATGTTACAGCGTTCACTTCGTTCCTATATTGTATGTTACAGCATTCACTTCATTCCTATATTGTATGTTACAGCATTCACTTCATTCCTATATTGTATGTTACAGCGTTCACTTCGTTCCTATATTGTATGTTACAGCGTTCAGTTCGTTCCTATGTTGTATGTTACAGCGTTCACTTCGTTCCTATATTATATATTACAGCATTCACTTCATTCCTATATTGTATGTTACAGCGTTCACTTCGTTCCTATATTGTATGTTACAGCATTCACTTCGTTCCTATATTGTATATTACAGCGTTCACTTCGTTCCTATATTGTATGTTACAGCATTCACTTCGTTCCTATATTGTATATTACAGCGTTCACTTCGTTCCTATATTGTATGTTACAGCATTCACTTTGTTCCTATATTGTATATTACAGCGCTCACTTTGTTCCTATATTGTATATTACAGCATTCACTTCGTTCCTATATTGTATATTACAGTGCTCACTTCATTCCTATATTGTATGTTACAGCATTCACTTCGTTCCTATATTGTATGTTACAGCATTCACTTCGTTCCTATATTGTATGTTACAGCATTCACTTTGTTCCTATTTTGTATGTTACAGCATTCACTTCATTCCTATATTGTATGTTACAGTGCTCACTTCATTCCTATATTGTATGTTACAGCATTCACTTTGTTCCTATATTATATGTTACAACGTTCACTTCGTTCCTATATTGTATATTACAGCGTTCACTTCGTTCCTATATTGTATATTACAGTGCTCACTTCATTCCTATATTGTATGTTACAGCATTCACTTTGTTCCTATATTATATGTTACAACGTTCACTTCGTTCCTATATTGTATATTACAGCATTCACTTCATTCCTATATTGTATGTTACAGCATTCACTTTGTTCCTATATTATATGTTACAACGTTCACTTCGTTCCTATATTGTATATTACAGCGTTCACTTCGTTCCTATATTGTATATTACAGCATTCACTTCGTTCCTATATTGTATATTACAGCGCTCACTTCATTCCTATATTGTATGTTACAGCATTCACTTTGTTCCTATATTGTATATTACAGCATTCACTTCGTTCCTATATTGTATATTACAGTGCTCACTTCATTCCTATATTGTATGTTACAGCATTCACTTTGTTCCTATATTGTATATTACAGCGTTCACTTCGTTCCTATATTGTATATTACAGCATTCACTTCGTTCCTATATTGTATATTACAGTGCTCACTTCATTCCTATATTGTATGTTACAGCATTCACTTTGTTCCTATATTATATGTTACAACGTTCACTTCGTTCCTATATTGTATATTACAGCGTTCACTTCGTTCCTATATTGTATATTACAGCATTCACTTCGTTCCTATATTGTATATTACAGCGCTCACTTCATTCCTATATTGTATGTTACAGCATTCACTTTGTTCCTATTTTGTATGTTACAGCATTCACTTCATTCCTATATTGTATGTTACAGCATTCACTTCATTCCTATATTGTATGTTACAGCATTCACTTTGTTCCTATATTATATGTTACAACGTTCACTTCGTTCCTATATTGTATATTACAGCGTTCACTTCGTTCCTATATTGTATGTTACAGCGTTCACTTCGTTCCTATATTGTATATTACAGCGTTCACTTCGTTCCTATATTGTATATTACAGCGTTCACTTCGTTCCTATATTGTATATTACAGCATTCACTTCGTTCCTATATTGTATATTACAACGCTCACTTTGTTCCTATATTGTATGTTACAGCGTTCACTTTGTTCCTATATTGTATATTACAGCATTCACTTCGTTCCTATATTGTATATTACAGCGTTCACTTCGTTCCTATTTTGTATGTTACAGCATTCACTTCATTCCTATATTGTATGTTACAGCATTCACTTTGTTCCTATATTATATGTTACAACGTTCACTTCGTTCCTATATTGTATATTACAGCGTTCACTTCGTTCCTATATTGTATATTACAGCATTCACTTCGTTCCTATATTGTATATTACAGCGCTCACTTTGTTCCTATATTGTATGTTACAGCGTTCACTTTGTTCCTATATTGTATATTACAGCATTCACTTCGTTCCTATATTGTATATTACAGCATTCACTTCATTCCTATATTGTATGTTACAGCGTTCACTTCATTCCTATATTGTATGTTACAGCGTTCACTTCGTTCCTATATTGTATATTACAGCATTCACTTCGTTCCTATATTATATATTACAGCGTTCACTTCGTTCCTATATTGTATGTTACAGCGTTCACTTCGTTCCTATATTGTATGTTACAGCGTTCACTTCGTTCCTATATTATATATTACAGCGTTCACTTCGTTCCTATATTGTATGTTACAGCGTTCACTTCGTTCCTATATTGTATATTACAGCGCTCACTTTGTTCCTATATTGTATGTTACAGCGTTCACTTCGTTCCTATATTGTATGTTACAGCGTTCACTTCGTTCCTATATTGTATGTTACAGCGTTCACTTCGTTCCTATATTGTATATTACAGCGCTCACTTTGTTCCTATATTGTATGTTACAGCGTTCACTTCGTTCCTATATTGTATGTTACAGCGTTCACTTCGTTCCTATATTGTATGTTACAGCATTCACTTCATTCCTATATTGTATGTTACAGCATTCACTTCATTCCTATATTGTATGTTACAGCGTTCACTTCGTTCCTATATTGTATGTTACAGCATTCACTTCGTTCCTATATTGTATATTACAGCGTTCACTTCGTTCCTATATTGTATGTTACAGCATTCACTTCGTTCCTATATTGTATATTACAGCGTTCACTTCGTTCCTATATTGTATGTTACAGCGTTCACTTCGTTCCTATATTGTATATTACAGCGCTCACTTCGTTCCTATATTGTATGTTACAGCATTCACTTTGTTCCTATATTGTATATTACAGCATTCACTTCGTTCCTATATTGTATATTACAGTGCTCACTTCATTCCTATATTGTATGTTACAGCATTCACTTTGTTCCTATTTTGTATGTTACAGCATTCACTTCATTCCTATATTGTATGTTACAGCATTCACTTCGTTCCTATATTGTATATTACAGTGCTCACTTCATTCCTATATTGTATGTTACAGCATTCACTTTGTTCCTATTTTGTATGTTACAGCATTCACTTCATTCCTATATTGTATGTTACAGCATTCACTTCGTTCCTATATTGTATATTACAGCGTTCACTTCGTTCCTATATTGTATGTTACAGCATTCACTTTGTTCCTATATTGTATATTACAGCATTCACTTCGTTCCTATATTGTATATTACAGTGCTCACTTCATTCCTATATTGTATGTTACAGCATTCACTTTGTTCCTATTTTGTATGTTACAGCATTCACTTCATTCCTATATTGTATGTTACAGCATTCACTTTGTTCCTATATTATATGTTACAACGTTCACTTCGTTCCTATATTGTATATTACAGCGTTCACTTCGTTCCTATATTGTATATTACAGCATTCACTTCGTTCCTATATTGTATATTACAGCGCTCACTTCATTCCTATATTGTATGTTACAGCATTCACTTTGTTCCTATTTTGTATGTTACAGCATTCACTTCATTCCTATATTGTATGTTACAGCATTCACTTCATTCCTATATTGTATGTTACAGCATTCACTTTGTTCCTATATTATATGTTACAACGTTCACTTCGTTCCTATATTGTATATTACAGCGTTCACTTCGTTCCTATATTGTATATTACAACGTTCACTTCGTTCCTATATTGTATATTACAGCGTTCACTTCGTTCCTATATTGTATATTACAGCGTTCACTTTGTTCCTATATTGTATGTTACAGCGTTCACTTCGTTCCTATATTGTATATTACAGCGTTCACTTCGTTCCTATATTGTATATTACAGCGTTCACTTCGTTCCTATATTGTATATTACAGCATTCACTTCGTTCCTATATTGTATATTACAACGCTCACTTTGTTCCTATATTGTATGTTACAGCGTTCACTTTGTTCCTATATTGTATATTACAGCATTCACTTTGTTCCTATATTGTATATTACAGCGTTCACTTCGTTCCTATTTTGTATGTTACAGCATTCACTTCATTCCTATATTGTATGTTACAGCATTCACTTTGTTCCTATATTATATGTTACAACGTTCACTTCGTTCCTATATTGTATATTACAGCGTTCACTTCGTTCCTATATTGTATATTACAGCATTCACTTCGTTCCTATATTGTATATTACAGCGCTCACTTTGTTCCTATATTGTATGTTACAGCGTTCACTTTGTTCCTATATTGTATATTACAGCATTCACTTCGTTCCTATATTGTATATTACAGCATTCACTTCATTCCTATATTGTATGTTACAGCGTTCACTTCATTCCTATATTGTATGTTACAGCATTCACTTCGTTCCTATATTGTATATTACAGCGTTCACTTTGTTCCTATATTGTATATTACAGCATTCACTTCGTTCCTATATTGTATATTACAGCGCTCACTTTGTTCCTATATTGTATGTTACAGCGTTCACTTTGTTCCTATATTGTATGTTACAGCTTTCACTTCGTTCCTATATTGTATGTTACAGCGTTCACTTTGTTCCTATATTGTATGTTACAGCGTTCACTTCGTTCCTATATTGTATGTTACAGCATTCACTTCATTCCTATATTGCATGTTACAGCATTCACTTCGTTCCTATATTGCATGTTACAGCGTTCACTTCGTTCTTATATTGTATGTTACAGCGTTCACTTCGTTCCTATATTGTATGTTACAGCGCTCACTTTGTTCCTATATTGTATGTTACAGCGCTCACTTTGTTCCTATATTGTATGTTACAGCGTTCACTTCGTTCCTATATTGTATATTACAGCATTCACTTTGTTCCTATATTGTATGTTACAGCGTTCACTTCGTTCCTATATTGTATGTTACAGCGTTCACTTCGTTCATATATTGTATGTTACAGCATTCACTTCGTTCCTATATTGCATGTTACAGCGTTCACTTCGTTCTTATATTGTATGTTACAGCGTTCACTTCGTTCCTATATTGTATGTTACAGCGCTCACTTTGTTCCTATATTGTATGTTACAGCATTCACTTCATTCCTATATTGTATGTTACAGCGTTCACTTCGTTCCTATATTGTATGTTACAGCGTTCAGTTCGTTCCTATGTTGTATGTTACAGCGTTCACTTCGTTCCTATATTGTATGTTTAAGATACACAACTAATTATTACTTTTTATTGTGGTTGGTATTGCCAGTTCTCCAACCCGTTGCCACATAAGCTGAACTCGGTGCCACAGGATTGTTAATAGCAAATCAAAAAGATAAATAACATATAATTTATTATATTTTTGCTAAGATATAAAATTCAATAGTATTCACTGATATTCAGTGTTTTACCTTTGTTCTAAATTTCTCGAGATATGTCGTATAAATATCTTCGTTCCTGTTGTATACCTCAACCGTCTCTACTGCGTAAATTCGGCCGAGATCGACATACCATATCGCCAAGGGCGAGGTATAATCCGATACCGGTATCGACTGGATACAGGAGCCATCCCGGTACACTGGCCCAGTATTACCATCGTTACCTAGATACGCATCCCGGGAATCCTCCAATAAAGATGAAGAACTCGATTTTCTTAACGCAACATTATTTGATAAATCCTAAACGTAATAAAATATCAGTTCAAAAATATATCTTATTCTTAAAACCCTTGGTGTACCAAAGATAATTTACATAAATTTTTACGTCCAAAGACCAAGAAAAACACATTTGATCAGACCAAGTTTTATTTACTTGTCTTACCAGAGATTATATATAAAGTGGTTAACCATATTACGTCCTTGGTGGTCCTTAATTATTTACAATGAACAGGCAGCAGTGTGCCGCATTTTTTAACCCTATTACATACAGGATAAAACTGAAGCAATTACAACTGCTTACATACAGCAACAATCAAGACTTACCTGGCAAACTGTAAATGAGTTATCTGGTCGGAAAAGCTGTGCAAAGGGGCGCCTCAAAGCCGATAGTCCTGAAGAACGTGTTGGGAAGTGGAAAAATCACTTCAGCAACTTGCTTGGGCAGCCACCAAACATCGAGGTCAGCCCTACAAGGAAAATATATGACAAGACACTACCTATAGAAACAGGGGACTTCACACCTGCCGAACTCCAAAGAAGCATTAAAAGCATGTCCAATAATAAAGCGAGTGGATTAGATGAAATCCCAGCGGAGGTATGGAAAACCGGAGTGCTAAACAGACCATTATTGAATGTTTGCAACCGGATGTTAAAAGGGGAAAAGCCACCACCAATTTGGACTAAAGGTCAACTAAAGCCTCTCTCCAAGAAAGGAGACCTCGGCATACCAACAAACTATCGTGGGATCTGTCTGCTTGTGGTAGCTGCCAAAATATACAATAAAATGATTCTATATAGGATTAGGCCTCACATAGAGAAACTACTGCGTAAGAGCCAAAACGGATTTCGACCAAGTAGATCAACAATAGCTCAGATACTTGCACTACGGAGACTGATTGAAGGAATTAAGTCAAAGAATCTCCCCGCTGTAATGACTTTTGTGGACTTCAAGAAGGCATTCGACTCCATCCATAGAGGTAAAATGCTTGAAATCCTAAGAGCTTATGGAATACCAGAAGTAATTGTTGCTGGCATTGGATTGTTATATTGTGACACAGAAGCGCAGGTACTCTCACCAGATGGTGAAACTGAGTTTTTCTCAATCCTGGCTGGCGTACTGCAAGGTGACACATTAGCACCATTACTATTTGTAATTGTGCTGGATTAAGCAATGAGGACGGCCACAAAGGGTGAAGACCTGGGATTCACACTTCAAGAACGCAGAAGTAGTGGATATCCGCCAACTACAGTCACAGACACCGACTTTGCGGATGACATCACCCTGCTCTCTAATACCCTAGCAGATGCACAGCTTCTACTAAATAAAGTGGAGAGGGCTGCTAAGGAGGTTGGATTGCATATAAATGCTACAAAGACCGAATTCATGACCTTTAATGTTGATGGAAACTTGACAACCATTGATAATAATCAACTAAGGAAGGTCGATGACTTCCAGTACTTTGGTTCATGGATAGAAAGTAGCAAAAAGGACATAGAATTTAGGAAAGCAAAGGCTTGGGTAGCTCTATCAAAAATGGATACCATCTGGAAATCAGATCTCTCCAGGCACCTGAAGACTAAGTTCTTTCGAGCCACAGTGAAAAGTGTATTTTTATATGGGGGTGAGACCTGGACACTGACTAAATGACTTTAACAACGAATTGATGGTTGCTACACAAGACTACTAAGGGCAGCCCTAAACATCAGCTAGAGACAACACATGACAAACGCCGAGCTTTATGGTACAATACCACCTGTATCAACCACCCTCCGTGAACGCAGATTAAGATTCAGTGGGCACTGCTGGCGAAGTAAAGACGAGGTCATACCAGATCTACTTTTCTGGCAACCAACTCATGGAAAGCGTAGTCGTGGACGACCGGCCATAAAATATATAGATCAACTTGAAAGGGATACTGAACTTAGGAGAAACGAAATTGCGACAACTATGGAGAATCGGGAAGCCTGGAAGGATCTCATTTCCACTGTCCGAGTTCGCTCGACCTAGTAGTAGTAGTACCGGGCTATAAAAGTACCAGGTCAGGTCAGGTATTCTAGGTCATTGATCAAGAAAACTTGCCACCTCCATGCAGCATAAAGGAGGTGCCACCTGTAGCTGCATAGACCCTCTTACTAGGGCAAATCTGGTCCTGTAACTAGGACCCCCTTCGTTCTGGGATAAGGACGCCCTTGGTCCTGGATTAAGGACCCATATACTTGGCTGCAGGGGTATATGGCCTGACCAGGCAGATGGTGAACTACCAATGGCTGGTCAGGAGTAGAGTGTTCTCATGTCCACTCCGAGAGCACTTCACTGCGACCTGCACCTGGCAGCAAGGGTACATGGCATGACCCAGCAGATGAGCTGCAACAGCCAATGGTGGGTCATGTGCGCCAGAGTAGATATGGGTGATGGGCCTCATATTTGACTCCATTGCGACACCCACCCTGTGGAATGGCAAACCAGGGTGTGGTATTTGCCCCGAGAGCTTACTCGGCAAAAAAGCACCCCCCAACCCCCACTATGGATTACATTAGCAATGCGGGGAGGTCCGGCCACTAGAGGCCAGTGGAATTACCGGACACAATCGGCCTCACAGGCGTCAGTTAAGGGGGGACATCACACCTTGAAGTGTACTTTGTGTGTCCGAACTTGCATCACATGTAACTTTTGAATGGCTCTACACCTGGCAACAATTTATGGCTCATTTTAATAACAAAACACTAAATTAAAAAAAAAAAAATTTTTTCACCTAATTATGATAATTAGATGTTAATGAGCCGTCTTAAATTAGCATAATGTATTTTAAACCAGTTAAAAATATAATTCACTACTACTACTGTATTTTTAAACGAATTTCGTAAATTCCTTTTACATTAGTTTTATAATTTCATGAACTGTTATTTGAATTACCAAAATTTTTTTTTTCACTCTGGGTACAAAGATATGACGTCATCAAGTCTCAAAGATTCAATTTTTCGTTTTTTACTGACAAAAAAGTTTATAACTTTGTATCAACTTCAAATATCAAAATTTTGGTAATTCATATTAAAGCTTGAATGTTTGGCTACAAGATGCCGAAAACAGAATCAAAATCCATCCAGCGGTTCAAAAGTAGTAGCAACAAACGTGCAAAAAAATAATTTTTTTGAAAAACTGCGAAAAACGGCTTTAATTAAAAATTTTTAAAAATTACAAACAAAGTTGTAGAGTCAGTCTGTCTGTTTGTATGATATTTGTTTCTTCTAACTCGAGTACCACAAAACGTATGATGCTGAAACTTCGCATGGAGACACATATTGCCCTGAAATCAAACCAGTATGCAATAATTTTTTTATTTATTTATAACTAATATAGTTATAATTAAAAAGGTAATAAATTTCGCTATTTAAGAAAACTATTGGTCCTATGGGAAAATGATGAAATTGAAAGTTGTAGAGAAACATTGACATAGTGGAAAGGTAAAATAAAATTTTGTTTTTATTTATAACTAATATAGTTATCATTAAAAAGGTAATAAATTTCGCTATTTAAGAAAACTATTGGTCCTATGGGAAAATGATGAATTTGAAAGTTGTAGAGAAACATCAACTTAGAGAAAAGGTGATTTAAAATTTTGTTGCAAAGCCCGTGTTTCTGAGCTAGTAAATCAAAAAATTCAAATTAGTGGGGGCCTTCGCGCAGCACGTCTTTTGCAAAATAAATGTATAGTTGCAGTGCAGGATTCGCGGTTAGTATGATAATAATTGCAATAATTATAATGAAGCACAGGGAGAAATATAGAAAAATTGTAAGAATTTGGTCTAAAATAAAATGAAAATATGAAAAATGTTCTAAACGAAATTAGAATTAATTAGAATGCTCCGCCTTTATAAGTGGAAGTGTCCTTGGCAACTTTAGCTTTCTTTGACGGCTTGATTGTAAGACTTTTGGCTACACGTTTTCGATCTCTTTGTCTACAGGATCGTAAAAGGGCTAGTCCAGGATTTAGATTGATGGCATTGGCTATAATCATTGTGGTTGAAGCACCTCGATTGTGGATCAGGGCTGTATAGTAAGCATGGAAATTTCCATCATCGGTAGAAGAATCTCTTTGCTTGCAAATATCTGCATATCGGGTACCCTCGAATTCCTTGGAACGCGCCTGACGTGACCGGCGGGGCATAACAGTAAACTTTCACAATACAGCAATATAGCAGTATAGGCTAGGCCTACTCTAGCTAGGTTACAAACATACAACAATAAATTTTACTTAATTAATAATCAACAAAACAATAGGGATCTCTAGCAAACAGTGTAGATTACTGTACAATTAGAAATTTGCTAGGCTTACAGGCTTATATTGTTATATGATTTACACTACAGCAGTTGTGCTGGAATTCATTTACACTGCACAGGCTGACAGTCTCGATTAACCACTTTAAATTTCCCGCCCTTAAGTAGGCCTACTCTTCATAACCACTGTACTGTATGATATGAAGTTGCGTAAATGTACAGTACAAATTCATGTAAAAAATGTTAAAATTTGGCCAAAATTTCCAAAAAACGTGTCCGGTTAAACCTGTCTTAACTTAAAAACTATAAAAGCTAATAAAAAACGGGTTTCGTATTTGGAATCAGCATAAAATTTTGAACAAAAATATGAAAAAAAAATTTTTTTGAAGAAAAAAAAATTTCAGGTGTGATGTCCCCCCTTAACT